>JAUJYP020001334.1:6140000-6447500 GCA_030674075.2 Linum usitatissimum
AAGCTTGAAGAGGATGTGTCGAGTGCAAATCAAAGTACACATACTATAAAAGGTTTGTGTACAGTTTTGTGCATTGAGAAGGTGATCCACTGTCGATTGTGGGAATCTCATGACAGAGTCGCTCTGCATTTCTCTTTAGTCAATAGCAATTAAGACGTGGTTCATTTACTAAGAAAAATGCACTTGCTGCATCCATGTCTATGGCATGCTTTGCGCCTGCTATTTTCCTTTTGATGTGCAGAATGGGAGGTTATGTACACTTCACAAATGACTCAAAAGGCCAAAAAGTACCATGATGGATATTTGAAACTCGAAACCCGTGGATCGCTTGGGAGGCAGGTCATTATCCGTCAGCCATACTATTTTTACAATCTACGTGAATGAAATATTTCGATGTGATGTTTGGTCCATGCTCTAGAGTTTCCATCCTTACAGTTGATGATTAGCTTTCAATTACTTTATCCAGGTCAAGCTGTACGATGCAAGCTGTAATGTTTTAGAAAGCAGGCACCTCAAGAAAGATGAACGAATAAGTTCCGGAGGATCAATAGCATTTGGTGCCCATCTGGTTGATGTTGGAGAGCTTAAAGGAGACAATCAACTTCCACAAGATTCAAATGCTCCAGGAAATGATTCCAATACTTTTCACAAGCCAGATAGAGTTCATAATGCTCGTCTTAGATCCAACAATTACGAGGTAAAAGGTATATTGAATGTGTTTGACGTAACCAAGCCCTTTTTTTGGTCCTAGTAAGTAGGCAAGTCGGCGACTGAACCCTTCTGACATTGCTTCTGTTCTCATAACAGGAAATTCACAGGTTGATGATTTGCCAAAAAAAGTTGATTACAATTCAAGCAGCCTTATTGAATCAGAGAAGTTTGTTGAGACCGCCGTTGCTAAAAACCAACCCTTGCGTGATGGTTAGTCTACTCTTCACTTTTAACTTTCTATTTGATCATTTGTTACGTTGGTTGGATGTGAATATGGATTTGTTCCAAATATAACTTGTTACATGGCTTTGTTCCAAATATAACTTGTTACAATCTGTTGGAGTGGTTTCATAGCCAGATGGTCGGTTTTGGCCTTGCAGCTTCTCAGATCTTGTCCATTCTTAAGAAACCCCCTCAGAAGAGCAATGCTGCAGGATGCATCAACGAGAACCAAAAGGCTCTGGTTTCCCCTATTCAAGTACTTGAAGCTTCCCCTGATTGAACCTCGAAGTTACTCTCGAACAATTAGCAATCGAAAATTCGACAGGTAAACAACTAAGCAACAACGAAACCAATTATTTCGACCACTTTCCCCTAAGGATTTCATAATTAAAAGCTTTGATTAGCTGAACTGTTTGTCTTGAATTGCAGATACTACTGGCAAACGTAGTCGGTCCTCTAGTGGCACTGTCAGGTCTGCACTTCTAGAAATACTTTTGCGTTTTGGTACTGATTTGGTTCTCATCTTCTCTTTATGTTATGTTAAGCAAATCATTTTCCAATTCATGGTGCAGAAGTATGATCTGGAAATGCAAGAAACAGCCACCAAAACCAGTGACGAACATTTCCTCCCAACCTCCGAGACTAGAGATGGCGAAAGCAATAGTTCTCAACCGCTGTTTACAGACAGCGAGGAACTTCCAAGTTTTGATCTTGGCTTTTGAGCACATTAGTTTAGTGTGTATTCACATATGAATTCTGAACTGCTGATAGCTTTTTTTTGCCAGCATCGAATCTGGACTGTAACGGGCCATTGATAGAATGCTTCTCAATTTTTTCGGCATAAAGCAATACGCAAATAAGATAAACGATGCCAGATAAAATTTTGAAGTTAGCAAACAAGCTGAAGAATCCCAGTACTACATGAAACAAACAACATATGAAAGGGGGAGTGTCTGCAGGGAAAGTAGCAGTAGCTAAGCTCAACTAAACAATCCTCTCCAATTCTCGAGCGTAGCTGAGAGTCTGGTTGATGAGTTGCAGAGACGGTATCTCTTTGCAAGGCGCAGATTCCTTTGCCTTCTGGAAGACAACACGCCTGTCTTTTATTTCCCACTCAAGTTGCTCCTGCAAGGTTAAACATTTCCATGCCGATAAGAGAATCTACTTACAACGATTGATATATAAAAAGGTGTAAGCAGTTCTTTACCTCCTTGATGTACTGCAGAAGCTCCTTTTCCGAAGAAAAGAGCAGGATTTGTTGAGCATCGTCGATTGAGAGATGGTCGTACGCCTTCTCGCTGCATCCAGCTATTTCATCCCTGCAAGTGATTCCAAGAAGATAAAAACTTATTCTTGGAAACATACAGTTGATGCTTAATCAGTAGACAAAATTTATAGACAGCAGGTTACCTGACTGTTTTAGCCAAAACATCCATGAAGTAGTCATAGCTCTTGTTCGGGACAGATTGTTTTGCACTCAACACCCTGTTGTATGCCCCTTCCATGAATGACTGCTCCAACTCCACAGCGTGCTTGATGCAAGGATCCTCTAGAAAATTGGACGGGAGCAGTTCCAGCTCGGTGTGGAATTCGGCAATTCTGTTCTGAACTAAGAGCCTCAACAAGTTGAGACCCAATATCATATGTTCTTGAGGAGATGGAGGGAGACGGCTACTGCTCCATTCAAAGACAATTTGTCAGCAAGTCAAAAAGCAATCCTATTTCATACATTACAAGAAGAAAAAATTGTTCTTCTCTGTATTATGATATAGGTTTGTACTTTGTATCGTTCATCAACAACATATGAAAGTTCTCTTAACATAACTCGAGAGAAAATCGGTGTGCTTAGATACTACACAATCGACAGAGTATAAGAACACAGATAAGATGAGAGAATAGAAAAGTTACCGGGCGTCAGTATAATATGGCTTCAACTGAAAGAAGTCTCTTTCAAAAGCATCTTGATCCTCCATCTTCACACTTAGAAGAACCGCATGCTCATATATATCTCCTGAAAGTTTCCATAGGGACACATAGTGACAATGAGCACGAGAAGCAGAAATTCAAAAGGTAGCTCAACGATCAATAATTTCACAATTCCGTTGAATCTCTTCCACAAAGCTTGATCAATCGCCTATATCAATACACTACAAATCTCAGTTCGAGAATCTAACAAGGTAAGGAGTTTCAGCAGAACGAATCATTACTCGCTATAGTCAATTCTTGGACAGCATTTGGCGTATTTTCAAACAAAGGCGGAAGGCTTCGGAAGCTGGTCAGTGAGACCTACACACACACAAAACACAGCAATATCAGGCAAAGTGACGCTCTGAATTCGAAGATGAAAGAAGGGAACTAGGGTTCCCAAACGATTATCACCTTGAGCTGGGAAAGAAAATTGGCCGATGAGTCGATATCCCCCCTCACACAAGCAGCTTTGAATCGCTCGAAGTACTGAGAAACCTCCGTCAGCTTTGGATCCATCTCTTCCGGATATCGTCGCCGTCTGCTTATCGTCCGATCTATGGTTTGCCGGCTCACGGTCACTGTTTGTAATTCTAACAGCTCGACACTGGCTTTTTCCTATTTTCTTGAGCAACTTGACGTCATAAAGTAAGAAAAAATAGGAAATAACCCGGGAGATATTAGGGCTTAGGCCTATGATCGGCGGCCCATTTTCCACCACGGCTACAACTAATGGGCCTCTGTATTAAAATGCTTTTTATTTACTTTTTATAATTCTACCTCACTTCCGATGACCGCTCGGCGACTTTCCGACATCATCTACCGACACTCCTACGAATTTCCGTCGAGACAATACCGATGACCGCTTGGCGAATTTCCGACATCATCTACCGACACTCCTACGAATTTCCGTCGAGACAATACTGGTTATAGGATTCCTATAACCGGCTATAGTTCCTATAATCGATTATAGCTCCGATATTCGATTATCTTCTTTATAACCGATTTTATTATGTTACATTTTTTAAATAATGGCTAATTGGTCATCAAAAATATTTATTAAATTTTTTTGATTGTTGTTGTTAGTAGGGATGTATGTGTTTTTTCCTATACAAATTTGAACTTGAATTTTTAGCGGTTTTCCACACATGCCTGCAGATTGTAAGTCAATTTAAAAAATTTCAACACTAACATGACACTAAGTAAATTTGTTTTTAACTTCATTTGACCATTAGTTACATGAGATATTATAGTGAAACTTGATTTTTTAACCATTTTCAACATGCATATCAAATATTAACTGATTTAAAAAAAAAATCTTTGAAAATTGCTCATTTCCATAGGTTAACCTTTTGAAAATTGACCAATTTTGATTTAAAAAATTTTAAATTTTTAAATTGATTAATATTTAACGTATATGTTGGGAATGATTATAAATTGAGGTTTTACATTGCTAAACCCTTTAAATAATAATCAAATAAAAGTAAAAAATATGATTATTGATTATTGTTTATGCCTTTAACTATAAAAATTTTAATTTAACTAATTTCACTATATATTAGTTAATGGACATATAATCATTGACGGAATTAAAAAATTGGTTAAAAAATTGAAATTCATCCCACCTGTTGGTTTCATAAGAGTTATAGGCTCTCATAATCATTTTTACTAACGTCTAGTATTTCATCAAAATAATTACCTCATTCTCCCAACTATAGAAGCTTTGATCCTATCATTTTCTTTTATAACCTCCATCATTTGCTACCTAATTCACTCATCAACTTGTTTAATTATCAGAACTTGTATACCCATCGAACCAATCACCAAACCGAATTAATCGCACTTCACACCATCCACCATGACACTAATGCAGTTGCATAATGTATGAGAGTTTTTCTTCAGATTTTGAAGTACAGGTGAGTCAGCATGAAGCAACCCACCCAACAAAATAAACTAAATATGCAACGGGGAGCTTCCGACTGCTCCCTCCCTGGCCATTATGCCCAATTGGCCCGATACCTCCCCCTTCTTCTTAGTTTTTCGGTCTCTGCCATTTAGGTTTTTCGAATTTCACTTTTTTGTTACTGTTTTATTACAAATTTTGAATGATATTTTGTCCTGCTTTGAAGTGTTTTTTTAATCTTGTTTTAGAGTCCTATATTTTGGTCGGGATGGTAGTATAATTTTATCTCATCATATCGATTTGTCGACTTAGATTATGCAATTCTTGCGGAGTTTTTTAAATGCCAAATATGATATATAACTGTTAGAATTAGCTACTTTTTTCTTACAATCCATATGTGGAAAGCATTTCTCAATTAACCAAATCATACCTAATATGAATCTCTTCTATAAATGAAATGGGTATCAAGTGTTGAGTTGGTACTAGTTAAACCACTTATTACCCACAATAATGAAATCTAAAACAACTGACATGTGACAACATATGTAACCAAAGCCAAACCAACAGACAAAACAGTGGTCTTAACCGGCATTCTCCCATCGTCACTTCTCAAAGCCACAGCTTCATACACGGGCCAAAAATTCACCACCGCAAACCCGGCCATAAACAGTTGCAAAAGCGGCGCCTGAGCGATTCCGTCACCTCCGCCCCCGCGGATAACGCCGGTCAGGCCATGAAGTAATGCCAGCAAGTTGATCAGAGCCGCCACCGTAGGGGGAATGAACATCGGGTTGTGGACTCCGAACTCGAATATCCCCTGATCGTATCTTTTGCTCTGTTCCTCGTCGATCACTTTGCTCGTCACGTTGAAATCCGCGGAGATTCCTAGGAATTTGAGGAAGTACTCGGTTGTTCCGAATAGGTGACACGTCAGCCCACGTAGCAGCCAGATTCTTTGGTCGGACCACCATTTGCCGGCGGTTCCTCCCACGTAGAGGAAGTCGACCAAGTCCTGGACGTAGGCGGCTACGAATAGAAACAGGTACACCCAAAAATATGCTTCCGTTGCCTACAAAACGACATTAAAAGAATTGGGTTGGGCCGAGTTTCGTCTAGTTCGAACTTGTCTCATTGGTTTTTAATGGCAGTTGTTCCTCGTATAATAAAGTTAAACTCGGCTTGATAAAATAATTATTAGTTCAAGTTTGATTTGGTTTGTTTGTAATTCTTTTACAAATTGAATTAAATTTTAAATTTAATTCAGATAAACTTATATAAAATTATAATATTTTAAAATGAGCTCAATTCACAATATTGTATGAGTAAGCAATTAGTCATTAAAACAACACCATCCATCATCATAATCTTGTTTTTATATGAAAGAACTTGTTTACAAGCTACACTAATCGAAACAACTAATGAGCTGACAATTGAATTGAGCTCGAGCCAATTTTCGAGTCTCCGTTCAACTGGTAATCGAATCTCAAACGAACTGACTAGATAACCAAATTCATCAAATTCGCTAACCGAGCTCGACTCGCTTGTTATCGAGCTGGTTCGTGAGCCAAGTTCGTTTAAAAATAAGTAGTTTCTATCAATTTTTTTCAAATCAAATACCTAAAAGCCCAAAACGTACCTTAGGGAAGATGTGGACGTGGTTGAGGAGAGCTACTGGAGGGAGGAAAGCGTAGATGGTGAGTGGGATGGCCCAAATGGGCCAGAATGAGTACTGACAATATCCCAAGCCCGTGAGAAGGCCCGCATTCTTGATGCCATAGGTTAAGGCACTATATTTAGAAAAGCCCACCTCGAGAACCCCAATTGCCCATCGCTTCTGCTGAGTCAGCATATCCACCACTGAGATTGGTGCATCCCCAAGAAATGCGGATCTCTCGGGGCAACAAAAAATCGACCTCCACCCTTCACAGTGTAAGGTGTATCCTGTGAACATGTCTTCAATCAATGACCCATACCTGTATCCTATCTGCACACGAAAATCCGTAAGAACCCCATAAAATATCAACGATTCACATAATTTGATAAATTAAGACTCAAAATCTCGTTCAGGATGGTGATTTTATATAATTAAGTATCCACTACAATAATAAAACAGATAGTCATCAATCGACACAAAGTGATGCTGATATATATATATATATATATATTATAATTTGTTATAGTTAACTAGAATTATTCGTGGGATGTTGCATAAATGTTTAGAAAATAAGTGGAGATATATGCTTTTATTTGTTATAGAAAACGTATTAACAAAATGAAAGCGCAAGATAATTTAAGGCATGTCAATTGAAAAATTGAAAATACCACAAAACCCATAAAGGTTAATATGTGAGATCAAAATATAGCCCCATTAAACTCAAAAATAAAGCTCTAATAAACTCAAAATAAAGCCTCAACAAACTCAAATAAAACTCTCATAAGAGAATCAAATACTATTCATTTAATAGTAATTCATATTCTTCTTTTATAGATAGAAAGTTACCTTGTAGCCCCAATTGGTGTCGTTTTCGTAGGTACAACCAGCAACCTTATCGGCAAACTCCAAAACCGACTCCGACCGAATAGACAGCTTGTCCACCGCTGGTACATGGTTCGGTCCCACCTCGGGGGTGTCAGGTGGGACGAAACTGGACGGACCACCAAAAAAAGCCCGTCGACGGAAGAAGCATCCAGTTCCAACATGGTTGGGCCCACACAGTCCATCGAATCCCATCGCTTGAATTCGGAACAAGCGTTGAAATTCGCCGGCGTAGATGTCGTTCTTGTTGATCCCATGGTAGCTCTGAGGGAACTGAAGATAGGCCGAGTTTTCGGGTCCGAGGTTCGGGTCGCAAAAGTAGCACATTGCGCGGATGGGTGTCTTGGGGTCGTTGGAGTACATGTCGCAGTCCAAGGTCAACACTATTGGCGCGTTTGTCATCGTTGCTGACACACGTAGCTTCAAAGTTTTCATGGGGAGACGGAAATAAGAAACATAGAAATAATGTAAAGTCAATTAGTGATTTTGATTAGTCAATCATTGGCGGTTCAAACCATGGTATATATGGATTTAAATTCGGTAATTAAAGATACTTAATATTATAAATACTATAAAATTACATTTTAAAATTTTAAAATTCAAACGAACAAATGTTAAATCTGTTACAATAGATAACACTAACTAAATAAGTAATGATACTTATTTCATAAATATTAAATTCTAACTCTCAAAAGTGGTATCATAAATTCAAAATCTAAATCACATTTCAAACACTAATTTGTTAACATAAATTCAAATTAATAAATCCTAATCCAAAAAATTAAACTCTAAACCCTAACATTATATCCTAATATATAAAATATAAACCCTACTCATTAAAACTAAAACCTCTAAACTTTTAAATTTAGGCAGGCAAAAAATATATTATAAACGTTGATAATCAATATTCTACATGGATAATGATATGTATCGTAATTATGTGGTTGTCGACCTTCAACCCAAATACTTGTTTAAAACAAACTAAAGATACTACAAAAAAGAAATATATGAAAAACACTCTCTCAAAATCTAAACCAAAAAATCTCCAAATAAACTCGAAACGAGCATAACTACGACCTCGACTACCCCTAAAAGATCTTTTACAACTTAATGAGTGCCGATTCAAATCAAACTGTGATATGCTGTGATGTTGACGTATAAATGGAGTATGGGTCCATGGCTGGGATATAGTAAAATAATTACGTACCAAAGCATTGAGGGCGCCAGCTTTGAAATGATGTGGAGAAGTCTTGCTTTTCTGCCTCGAGACGTAGACGAGGTTTGGCATCAAGCGGCCATCAATATCCTCGTCTGTACGGCTCTCCAACAAAACCTGCTCATTCATTGAACCCACTCCAACAAAGTTACATGCCTATTTTATAAAATTTATGAGCCTGTCGTACGATACGGCCTAGTGCATTTTATAAATTAACTCGTAAATTTGAAGAACCTGTATCACAGTTGGATGGTCGTGCTTGGTGAAATCAGACTCAGTTGTCCATTTGCTGAAAGCTTCCTTCTCTTGGGGTCCATTGATGTAGTGGTCGTCGACTTTGCCTCGCTCTAGCACGTCTTCCACCTTTGCTTTCATGCTCTCGTACATGCTCTGTAATAATCCCCACAAAAAATCAATAATCTAAATTTTAGTCTTTTTCACTTGGCTTCATCGGATAGCAAAATGAAGAAAAAGACAATACAAGTGTAGGCCAGTGCCTGTCAACTTGTGTGTTAAATCATGGAGTTAAATTCATTCAACCAAAGTTTTAATCATAACGACTTAGGTGTATTTTACACAAACAGCTAGGCTTGAGATTCATTCAACCATCATATTTTCCCATGTAAGAAAACAACCATATCTAATATTCCCCAAAACTATACTCTAATCATCAGTACTACATACTACATATGACATTTCCTAACGTGGGTTTTTGTTATAAATATTAAATACCTTTTGTAGCCCTTATCATTTGGTACTAATAAATTAGGGAGTCATTACTATTTTATGAAATTAAGTAAAAAATCTGTACGTAATCTCATTATTCACACATAAATGTTACATTAATTAACAATTATTTACGCATATTTATTTTTATTCATGTCCATAATATATAGTTGCAAGAAGTCTAAAAAGAAATATGGAAAAATTAATTGGCTAGTAAGAGACTGGAAAATAACAGTTGTGTTTAAAAGATAAGTTGCGTGTATAAATAAAAGGGAATGTACGGATAATCTTTGTGAAAATATAGAATTTGTGACGATAAATTTTTGTAGAAAACTGATACTGTAGCTAGTTACAAACGGGGTACCTTGATATACTCCTCTTCGGCGGAGATGTCAGACGGCGGATGATGACCGGGCTGAAAATACACGTCCGGATTCCGCTCCACCACCGTGTTCTTATCGCAGAACGGCAGCCACCGGCTGGCAAACTTGGCCGCCTCCATCAACGAAAACAGAGTCACGGCGGAGCCACCGTCGTCGGACACGTACACCGACAGCTTATCCCTCGGGTACTCGTACGCCATCACCGACAGGGCGGTGTTCACCACCCTGATCGGCGGCTCCTTGTAAGGATCCGCCGTACATATGAACACATCCAGCCGGGGGAGTTCAGTGTTCCGACCACCGACGGCGACCAGCTGATCCTCGAAGTTGTCCACCATCTCACGGCGCCGTATTGGGTTCATCCGCAAGGCTTGAGTGGTGGCCCACATGAAGGCGAGGACGACGTCGGCGAGGAGCATCGCCAGGGTTGTGAAGAAGAAGGGCGGCGGCCGTGACGACGTGACAGATGGAGTGGATGATAGGGAGAGGAAGAGGTTTGTTATGTGGTGGTAGAAGAGGGCTAGGATGGCGAGGAGGTTGATTGGTGCGAAGATACGGCTGAAGGGAGTGAAGGGCCATGATTTGGCCGTGTGGAGAGTGGCTCCGGCGGCGCCGGCGGGCTTGCGGGGGCGGCGGCTGATTTGGTCGTCCATGTTGGGAGATGGAGAGTGGGGAAATGAATTGGAAACTTTGAAGGGTCTGTTGACTTAGCCTAGTGGCCAAATAGCATTTTGGGTTTAAATGGCTAATTGTTATTTAATATTGATAAGAGTGTAATTGTAAATTACAAGATATGTGATACATAGAAATAGAATAATCCACAATGGGAAAATCATAGTTTGACTTATTTCTTTTACAAAAAAATCGGTGTTTGGGAGTTATTTTCTGATAAAAATTATATATATAAAACTCCTTCAAAAATATATAATAATGTAAAAGGATGTACAAAATTTAGATTTTGCGCCTTCTATGTAGAACGTATATTTGAAGATTTAAAGGTTTTGAATTTGAATCTAATAAATTTTACAAAATGGACATTTTGTTATGTTTACTCTATGTCTCCTATCTAATAGTAATTGAAAATTTTGACCTATTCCGATAAAAAAAAATTAAATTTCGCCAATGAAAGTCTAGGGAAGGAGTAGATCTAACGTTGGCATGACTCTGTGAACTTTGGAAATGGAGCTCTAACCAATGGCAACTGTCAAGAAAGTGGGTCCTACAAATTTTGACTTTTCTTATAGAATTCTAAATATTGTTATTTACAACCTCAACAAGGTTTGATGGTAGGCCCGTGGGTTTCGGATACCTGTTGAAACTCGTCCAAATTGTGTGGTCGTCTGCCTATAAACCGTAGGCTTTTATGGCTCGGGCACACATGAGACCCGCGATTATGGTTATTGAGATAACTTACCTATCCCCAAACCGGTAACAAAACGACGTTGATTTGGTGTGGTATAACGACCATTGTTTAGGGTTTTAGTTGTGAATTTCTGCCGCATTCAGTCCCCCTCTTCAGTTCTTCTCAGATTTTCTTCCAATCTGACCTTCTCTCTCAACCAAAGTGATGAGAAATCTTCAATCCCTACGATTTCTCCACATTTTCAGCCTTTTTATCTCTAAAATCTTCAATTGCATAAATCATCATAAATCATTCCTAATTCATCCTTCAGTCACCGAAAATGTCTTAATCGACACATTTTTCAGAGAATCGTGCATGCATGTGATTTCTGCCCTAGATCAAGACAAGTTTTCGATTTTTACCTTCAGTAATCGTTTCATACTTCTGTATCTATACATAGGTGACTAATTTTAGGGGTTTTTCATCTGCAGTTCTTCCATTCATCAAGAAAAATCCAGAAAGCAACCAACTCTAATCTATACTTTTGGGGATTTCTTTATTGGCTCTGTACAGGTAAGTTAGCTATTTCCTTTCTTATTTTGTTCTTCAATTCCAGAAACCCTAATTCTAAAAACCCTAATTTAATGTATTGTGTTCATATGTATTTTAGATCGTTGCTACTGCTCAGAAGGCAAGACAGAAATTTACAGCTTCGAGTAAAGTTTGTTGAGGTAAGCTTAACTGTTTAAGTAGTAAGATTGTTGCTATTGCTCAGGAGGCATGACAGGAATTTGGTGCTTCGACTGTTGAGATAAGCTTAATTAGTAAACGTGGATTGCTATACATGTTAACTGTGATTGTCTAATTGCTTATGATTTTATAAATGTATAGTGTTAAGTAGTTCAGTTAGACTGTAAAGATATTTTTAATATGTTCGATGTTACGTTGTTAGATGCATGATGTTAGGTTGTTAGATGCATTTAAACTCTATAGCTACTTCTGAAATTAGTTTGTCTTCTATAATGTTGATCGAATTTTCTTGACTGATTAATGATTTTAGGAGTAGTTTCAGATTACAAAAATCTTTAGTCCTTTACTATCTGTCTAAAAATGAAACTTTTAAAACTTTTATTCTCTGTTGACAATACTTCTATGTTTGTACCTTTGTATAACAGAAAGAGAAGGTACGAATCAGCAAGTGCAAGGAGAGGGAGATGATGTTGCAGTTGTTACAAATCTAGACAACTAGTCCTAGGTTTGTGTTCTAACTACTCCTCCAAAAATGGTTATGCATCCTATATGGATCGAAGTCAGACTAATATATAATGAACATTGTTTATCTTGCAGATATTGACTTTTGATGAGTGACGAATGTTGTTGATGATGGATCACTCATGAAGAAAGACTTTAATTTTTGGGTTTATTAGTATTTTGTTTGATGTTCATTGAACTACCTATTACTTTTTTAAAAGTTTTTTGTTCTGGATGATTGAATTTTCACCAATTCATGTTATTTTCTTTCCGAGTTCATTTCCCAGAGTTTTGGAGTCTGAGTAGAGATGGTGGGTACTTTTTACATTTCAGTTTCTCAATTCCGAATTTAATGAAATTTCACTCCTTTTACTTCACATTGGGCATACCCGACAGCCACAGGTTTACCCGAAAACCGTATCAACATGGGCTTGGTAACAATTTTTTACCCATCAAACTTAATGGGTCGGTGACGGGTAAACTCGTGAACATTATTTACGAGCAACGGATAGAGCATATTCACCCCGTATCCGACACATTGCCAAGCCTACCCTCAACCTTGGTTAGAAATTTGTGTGTAAACATTATTAGAAGTGTCCCTCTCAAAACTTGAAAATGTCATGAACTTCAATACTACTTTGGTCTACTCTTACTATATGTCTACACTAGGTAAATAAAGTATCCTTTAGTAAGGGAAAAGATGAACGATTTTTATTAGAATCCTATCACAATTTTGAGTCGGGATAGGTAGTTTCATCAATTTCAACAAAAATATCTAGTACCGAATTTTGGGGAAGGGTATGTCCGCAAGAGTTTATATTGATTTTTATGCTCCGAATTACATTGGAAATAAAATGATAATGCAGATGGTTAAGGGTAAATTAAAATTGAAGCAAGAGTAGTGCATACAAATTGTATAAAATCTTGGTGTAAAAGAACAAAAATCAAAAGCCGAATGCAAATTTGGGGTTCATCTTTCTCAATTCTCATGGTGTGGCCTCCAAGCTTAACCAAGTGGCCCTCAGTCTTCTCTGTCAGTAGTATTATTAATTAGGCAGAGAATGGAGCAAAAACCACCACAGAATTGTGCCCACCAAACCCAAATGAATTAGAGATAGCTGCACCACAAACAAACCAAAAAAACCAGACATCAAAACCAAACCAATGTCCTCAAAACCGCTTTTACTTGTGGTGTATAGAGAAAAACCAGAGAGAACAGAGTGTATGACAGAGCTCAATCCTTACCAACATTGACTTGATGCTGCTTCTTCACATTTGGAACCGTGTCGATTGTAACATCAGCCTCCAAGTTCTGCAACACACGGTACAATTTGTTTAGTTCATCACTAGGGATCGAGCTTAAGTAATCCACTCTTTTTCAGTACAAGGGGGTTCTTACATCTTGGTTGATGGTTGGATGCAACCACCCAGTTGTGATTGCCTTGATGGTGGCGATAGCTTCGAGCCCGCCGGAAGCTCCGAGGCCGTGCCCGATCATCGACTTAGTTCCGTTCATCTTCATCTCGGAAGTGTTCTTGAACACCTTCTTGATGGCGTTGACCTCGGCCAGATCCCCTGCTAGCGTGGATGTTGCATGAGCATTCACATAGTTGACCTCTTCAGGAGAGACTTTAGCATCCTCCAAGCTCTTGGCGATGCAGGAAGAAACACCAAGCCCGTCTTTCCTGGGATCAGTCATATGATGAGCATCGCATGTCACTGCTCCGCCCAAGTACTCTGCTATTATGTTTGCTCCTCTTTTCATCGCGTGGTCCAAGCTCTCCATAACCTGAAAACAAACTCAAATTAACCGATTATAAACTATTATAATTAGTTACATTTGCTTGCAAATCAATTACAAACCATTAAACACGTATGTTAAATATTAGTCAATTTTAAAAAAATTTATGTAAAAAATGATCTACATGTACGTCAAATCTAAAAAAATGAACTCTTAATTTTATTCGGCTAAATATTTATATTGATTTACAAATTATAATTTAAACCAAGTTACTTTAACTCAAACCAAATAGGGAATCTAGTTTAAACAGGTATTTTCAACTCCAAAATATAATTGTTCCTGGGTAAATGAAGGTGGTTGTACAAACATATTGATCCTAATCCTAATAGTCAGTAATTGGTTTTTAATTTTTTTTTCGATAAAATTTAAATTTGTTAACCATTTTTAACATACATATAGAATATTAGCTAATTTAAAAATTATTATCTCTTATATAAAAATGATCAATTTTCATAAATTATAATACATGTTTATTAAATCCCAAAAAAATGAATTTTTAATTTTATTCGGCTAAATACTTATATTGATCACAAATGAAACTAAGTTGTTTTACCACTTAAAATCTAAGTAAGGAATCTAGTTTAGACATGTATTTTTAGCTCAAAAATACAACTATTCCTAGGTAATGAAGGTGGGTAGCAAAAACATACTGATCGTAATCCTAATCTTAATCATTACTAAATAATTATTATCGTCTTTAACTAATTATAATCGTTATACTTAACTACACACCTTAATAACCGATTGATTACCATCAAATAACTAATTACATCACCAGTCACGCGAACAAATTAACGTACCAGGACACCAGAGCCCTCTCCCATGACAAAGCCATCGCGGTCCTTATCCCAAGGCCTTGAAGCTCTCGTGGGGTCCTCATTCCTCTGAGAGAGCGCTCTACAGGCAATGAACCCTCCCACTCCGGTGGGCATGACGGCCGCCTCCGTGCCTCCGGCGACAATGATATCCGCCTCCCCTCTTCTGATGTGATTTGCAGCTGCGTAGAAGCAGTAGTTGGCAGTTGCACAAGCCGTCGAGATGGAGTAATTCGGACCCATTAGTCCAGTGTCGATCGCTAGCAGAGCTGAACCCATGTTGGTAATGGAGTAAGGGATGAAAAACGGTGAGATTTTCTTGTATCCCTTCGTCAGAAGTGACTCCACTCCACTGCTGAACGCCGTCAGCCCTCCCATCCCTGTTCCCACCACCACCCCAATCCTCGTCTTGTCCATCTGCGCCATTTAGGGGTACCAATTAAATTCTTGGACCAAATCAATCTGTGTACCGGTACCAATTCTGGCAAAATTTCAGTAAAAAAATAATGGGTTTTTACAGTTTCGAGGACTTGGGGGCCGAGGCTGGCGTCTTCGAGGGCGCGTTTCCCGGCGACGAGGCAGTAACGCCAGCAGTCATCAAGGCGACGGTCGTTCTTGCCGTCGATATATCCCGTGGAAGAGAAATCGCGAATCTGGCCTGCGAATCGGACGGAGAAAGTGGATGCATCGAACCGGTCAATAAGGCTGATCCCGCTCTCCCCTGCCAGCAGCCTGTTGTAGAACGTGTCAATGTCGTTCCCAAAAACAGAGACCAATCCCATTCCCGTAATCACCACTCTCTTCTTTGGATCTTTCTCTCTTTCCGGCGCCGACACCGCCATCGCTCTCACCGCCGATCTTCTCGACCTTTTACCTGATCCGTCGTCGTTTTCAAATAGTCAAGAGAAAAATCCTTGTAAGTTCCGGAAACAAGTATACAGGGGATGTAGAATACTTGAGTGTATTAGATCGAATTATATTAAATTTGAAATGTATTAGGTTGTTTATGAAAAATTTACTATTTTTTTTCGAAATATAGAAAAAGTTATGTAATATTAAAACAAGAAATTTGAAAATACACTGGGTTGTGGCTTGAAGACGCTTCCCTAGATCTGCAACTGGTAACTAGTTACAAGTACCTGAAGAAGAAGAGAGGAAAGCAGGGGAAGCCGGCAATTGAACGGATTCGACGGGTCGGAAGCCATTGAATTGGGACAAGGAAGGTGCTCCGACATCTCTGGTGCTGATGTGTGAACAAGAACCAAAAGCAATGCTGGCCATTTTGGTTTGGTTTGAGCTCTTGCTCTGTTTGCTTGATCCTCTGTTTCGGGTAGAGAAGAACAGAGGCGTGTATATATATTTTGGGGGTGAAATCTTTGAGGGTATCAGTGAAGAGGAAACATGGGAGTTAACGAAGAACAATGCGGAATTGGAAACATTGGAGGATCCGCAGCAGACAGCGCAGAAAAAGGTGAGCTGGGTGGGGCGATGATAGCGGGAAAGAAGAGTGTTTTATGATTCATTTTGGTTTGTAGCCGCTGAACTACCACCAACGAGTCTTGTCTTGTGGGGGGAGGGGGAGTCGGCGATTTAATTTCTTCAACAAGATTTACAACTGTTTCTTGCGGTTCATTATTGCAAGTTTTCAAGTCTCCATTTTTTTGCTGTAATGATTTTTATGGTTACATTCATATATTAAAAATGTATGCCCAACTCAAATTTTATCTTATTGAACGGATTTATATCAACCATTAAGACATATATATATATAACCATAACATTAAATAAAAGTGACCTTCATAACGTATACAAAAATTGAAAATTTTGAGATATGAGCTAGTTTTATTTATAAAAAACATAAACTATTATTCAACGAATAAAATGTTTAATTTTTTTATAAAAATTTTGTTTAGAGTTTATTAAGGTTTTATTTTTTAGTTTATGGTACTTTTCATTCGTCAATTTACATGTTTTAAATTGTCTCGCGCTTTCATTTTGCTAATACGTTTTATATAACAAAAAAAATCTATCTATAAAAAGAGAACATGAATTACTATTGAATGAATAGTGTTTAGAACACTTATGATAACTTTATTTTGAATTTACTGAGGCTTTATTTTAAGTTTACGGGGCTTTATTTTAAGTTCACATATTATCCTTTATATGTCTTGTGATATTTTTCATTATTCAATTGATATATTTTAAATTGTTTCGCGCTTTCATTTTGCTAATACTTTTTCTATAACAAAAAAAATCATTTATTTTTAATTATTCTAAACTTTCTGCAGTATCGTGCAAATAATTTTAGTTGACGATAAAACTGAGTTGTTAATGGCTAACAGCAAATGAAAAGTCTAAAACGTTGTTGGAATCCTGAAAAAGGTAAGAATAATGATAAATATGTTTTTGAAAATGCATGGTTTTACGGTTAAGATTATTTGTTTTCACCGCGGTAAAAATGGTCATTCTAAAAATGGTCACTAATATATTGAGGATAATAAAGACAAAGCCGACTCTAATTCGAATATATTTGTTTGTATATATATTCGTTTGTTCGTAAAGTCGATAGTAAATGTTGCTCGTAAATAGTAAAACAAATTCTAGGATCTAGCTAGCTAAATAATTTTTATTATATATATATATATGTTTAATTGTTTTGATTGGAGTAGCTTACAGTAGACATGCAATAATGAATGGTTTAGGAGAAAAGAACTTACTACTTGAGAAAATTTCCAGATTAGAGTACCCTATAGCTAGCTAGCGTACCCTATGTATTAGTATAAATAAGGGCGATGTTCTTCTTCTTCGTCTTGGTGTTTGTGTTCGTGTTCTCTCCAGCCACTTTGACAAACTGAAATTGCGCTTCAAAAGAAATTCCATTCCGGAATTGAATACCTATGATAAAGAATTGCAATTCCTTCCCATTCGAAACGGAATTCAACCCCGGTTCCGAGGCTAAAATTACACCTCGGGTAGAATTCAATGACTATTTTGTGATGGAAAATTAATCCAATTGAAGCATCTACATTTCATATATGTATTACAAGCCTTTCCCTTATTGTACCATGTATGACACTGTCCAAGTATTACAAAGAACATGCACAAGTGGCAATTGGATTGGAAGCCCGCCATCCACCGGTCTAAGCCCAATCATCAGGCCTCAATACTACCCAAGCCCACGTAATCCTAATGACAGCCCGGGCAATGAACAAGTCCATTCTCGTTACACTTGCCACACCTCCCTTTATTAACTCCGTCAACAAACACCTTACAACTCCCGCCACATTCCAAGCACGGCACAAACCTGGCCCCACCGCAACCGTCGCACGCTTGCCTCCCTGAGCCCCTCTCCACACGTGCCCAACTCAGTATCCTCCCGAGTCTCCCTGACTCGTTCAGCGCCTCCACTTCCTCCACCCCTCCGACGTACCTCCCTTTGATAAACACCCTCGGAAGACTCAAACTCGACTCGGTTTCTTCCCCGACCAGCTCCCTCAGTTCGGTTAGAAACTCGGCGTGGAGCGACACGTCACGCTCGTCCGTCGCCACGCTCTGCAGCTCCATCAGGCTCAGCACCCGTGTGCACGCGTTGTAAGTCTTCCTCACTCCCCTCAACGACGTCGTGTACACCACCACCGCGTCGGATCCTCCCGGAGGGCAGTTCTCCGGGAAATCGTCCAGCGGGCCCCGCCTTACTACGTAATCCGCTTTCCCATCTTTCTCCCTTTCCATCCTATCCCGGAGAATAAAGATGTTCTCCCTCACCGGCTTCACGACGGCCGTGTCAGCTGAAGGAGACTTAACGGCGAAACTCGACTCGGTAACGGCGCTGGATGATTTTTTCAAATTGACGAGGCTTCGAGCGGATTCGGATTTCCTCATCTTGGGTTTTGCGGGTGTGGATTTGGAGTCGAGTTCCTCGAGGGTGTGGAAGGAGAAGCTCCTCCGTGGCTCGCGCTTCATAGGCGGCGGATGGACAGGGGATTTTGACGGCGGAGGATTGACGGCGGCGGCGGAAATTGGTTTGATTGTTGGTTTGAGGTCTTCAAGCTCCTTGCTAACTTCATCCCAGGAACGAGGGGCGTCATCGGCGGCAGATTCCAATTTGTTGAGCTTGTGGAGGAGCGGTGGCGGCGGGACATTGTTATCGGAGGAAGGCGGCGGCTTTTCTAGTTGGGATTCGTCGGCGGAGGAGAGCCAGGGTTCTTGGATGGAGGCGACGTCGAAGACGGCGAAGCTGGAAGGTGGGGGGCGGTAGATGTCGACGGCGGCTTCGATGCGTTTGGAAGAGGCGCACCCCATGGGATGAATTGGGTAATTGGATTATAGTTCTGGTACTGAGAGGATAAGTAGTTGTGTGGATGATTGGAATATATTGGAAGCCATTGATGATGAGTTGAGTGGGTGGAAGTGAAAGGAGGAGGAGATTGTGGTGTGGGTTTGAGTATCAGACTATCATTATCAGATGTGGGCTGGAAATTTTTCTTTTGTGGTGAAGAAGGATGCTAGATGTGGAAATGAATGCCACATGAATTTTTTTGTGTTCTAGTAGTTTGGCATTTAGGGGGCCAAGCTTAAACACCCACCACGACTATGGGATAAGAGGGATTAATGGGTTGTTTTTACTCGAAAAATTGAGATAACAAACATGAAAGTATAAGTTAATTATTTGTTTAGTTGTTTAGTTGTCTTGGTAACCTAATCGAAAATTATGACATTTTGAAATTCGAAATTCGGTTTGATCGGATCTGATTTGGTCTAGCTCGGATCTCAGTCTTAATTTTCAGTAGGAAGTAAGTCAATTTGAAAATTTACAACAACAATTGACTGATGTGAACAATGCCACGATTGGACGAAACCCAACAACAATCTCGACATGAAACACTTGAACTCGAAATCTTCGACAAAGGGAAGCAAGATAGATAATCGCCCACGAACGAGAGTGAATATCTCGATGATACAATTAATGGTCATCCAAGCACGATTCGACACACACTTAAACGAATCAAATGAGTATAAAACTCTCTCATCAATAATCTGTCTAACACAATACTAACCAAACCTTTGTATAGGCTTTAAAAACTTAACCCTAAAGCAATAATAAAATTATCATAATTCCATATAGAAAATTAAATAGACTTCTACTTTAACAAATTAATCCTAAATAAAGATAATTATGAAACATGCATATTTTAATATTTAGCCCGTCAACTTTAATGGAGTATATCTTCATGATTTCTTTGAATATGATGGCTCATAATATATGGATAGATAGGTAACTGGATTATATTTGCAACACCGTTGACCTTGCACCAATCAGAGTCCAGACGAGAGAGTAATGATAAAAATACTAAACTAGGCATAGTATTCGCAGATTTTTAGCTACCACTAACACAACACAAAATAAAATTGATTTTTAACTCCATTTCACCATTATTTACGGGGTTACCATAGTGAAACTTGATTTTTTAGCCATTTCCAACATTCATGTCAAATATTAGCCGATTTTAAAATTTTAAAATTTTCATGTCAAAATGACTCATTCCCATAGGTGTTCCCTTTGAAAATTGACTAATTTTGACATGAAAACTGAAAATTTTAAAATTAGCTAATATTTGACATGCATATTGAGAATAATTAAAAATTGAGATTTTATCATATTAAACCCTTCAAAAGAAGTTATAAAAATATTTTTTAATATTTTACTAGTGTTGAAATTGTTTTAATTACTTAATTACCTATTTACATGTATGATAGAAATAGTTAAAAATTTAACTTAAAATTTATGATGATCAAACTTAAAAGTCTATTGATATACATGTTCATATTTCTGTCATCAACTTAGATGTGTTACTTGAACAAACACCCTAATTCAATGTATGAGGATGATCATATCCGATTATGAATGGACCATTGTGGTTATTCCTTTAAACTATTTCTTGCTGCTTCAATCTAAGCAAAAGGCTAAAAAACTCGTCAATTTCAATACATCATCGGACGCACCGGACATCCAATTGATGCTGCCGTGCTGCCAACATCTTCCTCAATTCACGGTTCTACATCTACGTACAAAGCTTCCTGTCAGGGGAACAATTTCCTGGTTTAAGTAATCAAAGAAACCAAGTCTTTGGTTACCTAAATCTCTGCTTTATGCATCATTATTCATAAAGTGGGTTGGGATTACAAATCATATTACAAAAATGAGGTAACAGTTCATCCCGTGAACCATAGACATGAACCATATTGGGAATACAAAAACAGAGTAAAATGCTGTCGCCTAGTTTACCACTCAGCACAAGAGTTTCAAGCTGACAGGCTACCTTAAAACTGTCGCTTCCTTGGTGCCTCAGATCGCCGCCGGCCAATTTGTCTCTGCTTTTCATTAAAAAAAGTAAATAATCCACAACGGCCTACAATCCTACATTCACATGTCAACAGCAACCTTAATTGACAAGTTCTATTTTAACAGCATTCTCAATCATATCGGCAGTAACAGAGCTAAGAGTAAAAACCCAAATGGGAAACTGCAGTCCTAAAGGAACCTCCACCGCCGGGGACGATAATTCAAATCCGGTCGTAATTAGGACTCATTCCGGCGACATAGTAGAGTTCAAGGCTCCTATTTTGGCTAAAGATGTTAACTTCCATCACTACCCTGGCTTCCAAGTTTGCATTCAGGGCTCATCTACGCCTGTTCCCGACTCAGAGTACTTGATCGCCGGCAAGTTCTATCATCTTCTTCCAGCTGAGTCATCATCAGCGGCGGTGATGCATGTTCTGCCGTCGAACAGGGAGGGGGTTTGGAAGGTGAAGCTGGTGATCGATCCCAAGAGGCTGGAGGAGATATGGTCTGACGCGGAGAGTGTGGAGGCGTTGATTGATAAGATGAGAATCGCCGCTGCTGCTGCCTCCACCGGCGGCGGAGAGAGTTTGAATACGCCGCGGCGGAGCGGTCGTGCTTGGGGGATGATGATGATGAATAGGAATAAGGAGGGGGCTGCTGATATTTCTCACATGATCGAGCTTCCTAACTGATTCTGCAGATGCTCTGCTTGATGGATCCTCTGTTTTCTCTTGCTGGTTTTTTCTTCATTAGATTTTTTTTAACTCAGTGCCGAGTGTTTAAAGGAATTAGTTTTTCTGTGTGTACATACATGTTGGATCATCATCAAAAAGAAACACCTCTGCTGATCTTCATCTGGATTTAGGATTTGAAACACTAATCAATTTTCTCATTTGACCAATGAAGAACAAAAAAGTTACAAAGGAAGAACACCTCTGCTGATCTTCATCTGGATTTAGGATTTGAAACACTAATCAATTTTCTCATTTGACCAATGAAGAACAAAAAAGGTTCCACCGAGATTTGAACTCGGGTTACTGGATTCAGAGTCCAATGTCCTGACCACTAGACCATGGAACCTTGATGTTTGGTAACTACAGATTTTGCTTTGTATACTTTATTCTTACTCTTTTTTGTTGGGCGGTTCTCAAAATTGAGTTCGTGCACCATTCTAACTAAAGAAAGAAAAAAAAAGAAGAACGGAAGACATGAAAGAGGGGGATAAGAGGGAGTCGTACTGGACAAAAAGGAGCGACTAAAGCTGAATTTCCATAGAAATCAATAGATGAGTGAGATTAAGAAGGCTAAATGAGTTGGAAAGGAACTTGATAGAAAACTTGACTAATGAGTGCATTAACAAGTTCAAAGCACGTGGCACATGGTTGCAGCGGAAGTGAGGACATGTAATGAGCAGTCGTCGTGCCTGAATAATAGCACCATCAAAGGGGTGGAGTAGATAGATTACTAGATTGAATTTTAGCCAAAACTAATGTGTCGTCGCTTTTAAAGCCAACTTTCTTAAACCTCGACACAACACTAAATTACATGACTTCACGAACGGCCAAAATTTCTATTGAGAAAAGGTCCACTGTGCCACGAAAACACCTACCCTCATAAATATAACACCATCAGGATGGTCACAACCCACAAAACCAACCCAAAGGGTCCGCGAGGGTGTTGACCTGAGAATGAGTTTGCGCATTCAAAAAAAATTACCGTATTCCAAGACTTCCATAATCGCCACCAAAAGAATATATAGAGCAACGCTTTCCATAAAACTGATGAATATGTGAACTAGGGGGTGATACATGAACACAATTTGCGCTACACCCTTCATCGCTAAACTTAAGAAACAAAAAAGCCTTAACAACATCTCTGTGCTACTACTCTATTCAACACTTCAATTTGGCTCTATCCATCTACGATTTTAAGCTATTCGCTCACTGTTATAAATTCCGATCATTTACGGTGGCATCAGCGCCTGCTGGTCCGCTGAACTGTGATGATGCACCATGTACCACCTCCCATTCACGAACTCAAACACGTTAGTTACATGGAAGGGTCCGGCGTCCACGTCTAGATAGTTTTTCATAGTTACCCAGGCCATGCCAATCCGAACCCGCACATCTTGTACCTGAAAGTGCACTCCTCCTTCCGCCCAATTGAAAGCCAGCTGAAAACTCTGTATAACAGCATTGTACCTATCACACGGCAAAAATAGCAGAGCATCTAGTTCAGATTGATCAAACAGTTAGAACTACCGAGGCATCGATCATGCTTCAGTTGAAGAGCTAGAGTATACTTCATCTAGTCACTTCCAGATACGCATGATTTTCATTCCTAGAGCCACCTTTTTCACGTTTATGAGTATCACATATTCGACTACTTCAAATTTGCTAACACTTTGCTGCTGATCTTATCTCATCAACCTCCTTTTCAATTTCACCAATCTTTGATGATATGCAATCTCTAGGTCCAAAGATCTTCAATTACCAAACTGGCGATTGAATTCATGATTAAGGAGAAAGTGGCATAAATAAAAGAATCGATATACCATACCCTGAAAACAGTTGTCCTGATGCATGAATGCACTTCACATAATCTGCATTAAGCCAAAAATTGCCCATTTCTTCGATAGAACTTCTCCTATGATGTTGAAAAATTCAGCATTTAGATTGACAATGGCTCTGGTAGCTGCATAGTAAGCTTTCCACCCATTATCAGGCGTTACAGTATCTTGTTCCAATGTAAAATCCCAGAAAACCAAGAACATAAATTAATTATGCACATATGAAAATTGGAACAAGATTAAAGAGCAACAATCAGTCTAGTACCTTGTGATACAGAGCTTTCCATGCATTATCGTCATTTGCAGCCTCACGCATCAATGAGTTACTCATGGACAATCGGCAGAGACTCGGGTAATCCAAATAACTCAACGCATGCGTCGTTATCTCAGGAACCAGCTGCTCCATCATTGACGCCCCACACTGCCTCTCCACCGAGGTCATTTGCCACTCTATTTTATGGAGTTAAGGTTATAGTATGATATGGGTACATTTTGATATCGAAGGTCATATATTAACTTAACAAAGTAACGGGAAAATACAGAGCTTATTGTCCTGATGTGGACTCACTCATATCGTTAGATCTTATATGTATCAATAGTTATACTAAATCATTTACACTATAGTAGAGCTTATTGTCCTCGCGGCATGGCTATTGAGTTTTCATAGATATTATATGTAATCAATAATTACACTAAATAGTTTTAAGTGGCGAATATCCGTTGGGTGGGTTACAAAGCGGATATCATCAAATCCGTCTTCGCCCATCATCCAAAATAACGGGTATCATATCTACCCGTATTCGTCAACTGCCTATATTAACATAATTTTAACCACACGAACCGAACAAATTTTAAAAGGGTTGCCGATTTTCATACTATCATTGTCATTCTTAATGTAAACTCTAATCTAATAAAGGAATGTAATTTCATTAACTCCTAAAAAGGGATTTTTTACTTCCTTATTATGAGTGACGATCAAGCAAATAAGAGAGCAAAGTTCTTTCAAAAAATACGAGAAAAAAGGATCGGAAAAGAGGTCACCAAAATAAAAGCTGAAGAACAAGTAAACCGTGTCCGATCACCCCCTTTCTTTCCGACTCGTTTCCGAGTCGGATCTCAGCTTTCCGAGCCGTCATCTCCGTCGCACCCACCACCGCCAGTCGGGTCTTCTCTGAACTCGCCCTCAAAATGGTGAGTTACAACGCAACTGTTTTTGTTTTTGTTTTTAGCTAATATTTTTTATGATGTCCTTTCATTGTCGTAAATAGATTATAATTAAGTTCTTTTTGGGGATGGGTTTGAATGTCAATGGCGTGATGAGAGCTTTGGTTACAGAGGTTGACTGCAAAATTTGTTTCTTTAAAAATGATGATGAGATTTCAAAAGGCTCAACATTTTTTCGAATATGCTCAATTTAATAACTATTTGTAATGCCAAATTCAACTACTTTTTGCTACCTAACCATTAGGTGATGAAAATAATTTTTTTATTATTTTACGTTCTAACTTTCAAATTAAATGACGCTCTAAATTTTATAAAGATAAAATTAAATTGAAATTACTCATTCGAAAAACTTTCGTAAAGAAGAAACTATTCAAATTTACTCATTCGAAAACTTCTCTCACAGTACGTGTCTCCTTACAATTCGGTGAATTTTAGCGGGCAAGATAAAAAATTCGGCCGCCAAGCATGCCGGCCGGCAGCGGATTTCAGCCACAGGTAGCACCGGTCGGCCGACACTAGGGCCGGCAGGCCGGGCGTTTTGGCTGGCACTAGGGCCGGCCGGCTGGTCCCAATGACTACTGATTATGGACTTTTTTTCGAGGTTAATTATGTGGTTAATCGAACGGGGACGGTATTAATTTATTTCTAATAAAATTCGCATATTCTGATAAACTAAGTTTGCTTACTAATCTATTATTACTAATCACATTATCAACTTATCAATCGATTACTACACTAAATATTAAGTCCTTAATTAATTTCAGTAATAAATTATCTAAAATAATTCAATTAATCATTATTAATTAATTACACTAATTACTCACTAATAATGATCTAATTATACTAATTACTCACTAACAATTATCTAATTTTTCTAATTACACTAATTACACAAATCAACTAATTAAAAAAAAGCCCTGGCCGACCGGGGCCGTTCTCGGCCAAATCGGGTTGCCGGCTGAGCTCTCCTATCTATTTTTTTTCGATTTCGTACCTGAACGGTCGCTTCTGATCTTCGATTCTTCTTCGGATCTTCGTTTGAGAGTGTTTGAGTTAGTCAATATACACAATTTCTTACATGATTTCGATATTAAGAAAGGACAATATTGTAATTTACTTAAGTTAGGGTGTCATTTAATTTGAATATTAAGGTGTAAAATAGAAAGTCAGAATAAAAAAGATAGAAAATTATTTTTTTCTTAGGAGAAATGAAAATAACTTGTGTATAGGTTGGTTATAACTTCATGGTAATGTACACAGTGTTAGTAATTTGAAGATATCAAATTTAAATCTAGTTGCATTGACAAATAAATATTACTGTAATATTTATTTTCTATCTTTTTCTTATTAAGATCGATGACAGGTTTTTTTATACATTTTATAAAATTTAGTAATCATTTTTTGGATACTTTCGGCACTAGTTAGTGACTTAGTGTTCATTCGCTACCATAGAAAGTACCAAACTTAGTGTCGATTGCAGAATCCAACAAGTGAACATATTACTAGTGTAAATTCCGGACATTAAAAAAATAAGCAATTGAAAACGATGTGTTCTAAAATACACAAAAATCAACCCAATTCATCAATAATAATGATATCAAAAGTCTTAATAAACTCAAAAACAAAATTTCTTATATACCAACCAACCAACACTATTTGTCCTGAATGATATGAAAAGTCTACATCGTATTTGTATGGTAACATGTGTACAAATATACTATACTCTTTGAGTGCTTTATGATCTAAATATATATATATAAAATTGGGTTTCTTACAACCTATGCACTGGATTGGTGCATGAACACCACTTTCCACGATTTAAGAAGAATCTATTACATTTGTTTAATCCAAAACTCGAGGGTGTTCCCTTTATTTTAATGGCGGAAACTGTAACAGAAAGCTACCTATATTGTCTAATGAATTCTTCTAATATTCTGATGACATTGTAACTCTGTTCTTTCGTTTCCTCTGTTTTGAGAAGGCTCTGTTCCCTCTTTGATTTTGACTTTTCTTCTACTTCAACTACTGCATAGCAGATCAGCAGCAGCTAAGCTACAGGGGATCGATACCAATCAAGCTTCAGTAATGGAGAACTGAGTTTGTCAAAGTTTTCTGAAGAACAGTTCCTAATCCAGGTAAATTTGATGAACAGATGAACTCAGGAGATTATATCTAAGTTTTCACAGTTTCTTTATGTTTCCTTTTGGTTTGGGTTGTATCTGGGGTAGAATGATTTCATGAAGGAAACATCATGTGAGCAAAGCTGTAAAAGCCATGGTTATCATAACCGGATCGAACCCACCGATCCGGCCGTTCCAACCCAAAGCTACCACCGAAAACTGTCCGTTGGCCTGGTTTGATCGTCAAATATAGTGGTTCGACCGTTTTTCTAGGGTCAACTTAAAGCAAACTTCATTGGGTGAGACGGGTCCTACGCAACAAAAACCATCGCTTATAACAATGTTTTGTCTTAACTTGGGTTCAGAGCCGAACTAAAATTCACTATGTTCAAGATTGGTTTTTAGTGAGCTCGAGCTTATTCGAGTCTGACTCGTTAATTATTATTTGACGATTCAAATTTGAAATTAACTCGAACTTTGTTAATTAAAATCCGATGATGAGTGCAATTTGAGTTGAATTGAAGCTCGCACACTAAAAACCATCGACCAACCAAGCTAACTATTCCGAAATTTATAAGTTTCTACTTTTCTCAATTATCATTAGCACAATCATAAATTATATATGATTTATTGTATATGGTATTCGAAATAGAACGCACGTTGCATTATATATTGAGTCTATTAAAGGATCATATAGTATGGTTTCTGCAACTAATTATGATTATTATATATTATTATTATTCTAGATTAGGATTATTAAGATTATTGTGATATTATTATTTCCGTGTTTCTAGGAATAGTTTTATTCTTGTTTAGTGTATGATTACTAGTTGTTAGTTGATTTTTCTAAGAATAGGATTTGCACATATGCTTCCCAAACCCTATAGATAAGCTACCTAACGGCTAACACCATATACTAATCTAGTAACTCGAGTTAATTTTCAAGTCAGCTTGCAAGTCTATTGAGTTGACTCTGTACACATATATATCCTTTCAGCTCAGCTCGGCAATCACGCCTTCGAGTACCGGAATCATGCTCGCATTTCGCCACTGTTTCTTCAAGCAGAAGATCAAGAAGCAGACGCGGTATGAAGCCCACGCTCTTCTTGCTTCAGAGACACCATGTAAGAATTACATGCATATATATACCTCTGCATTCTCATCATGTTAAAGTTTGTGGCTTTAACTTGTTTTGAATTCAAACAGTTTCAATTAATGAAATAGAGGCTCTGTACAACCTATTCAAGAAGCTAAGTAGCACTGTAAACGATGATGACTTGATTCGCAAGGTACCTTTTTCTTCTTACTTGTATCCGAATCCTTAACTGTTGAGGGGTTCTGCGATCGAATCCTGATCGAGTTTGTTGATTTTCTCAGGAAGATTTCCTATTCGCATTGTTCAGAAGCACAAAGGCTAACAACCTTTTTGCAGAGAGGGTAAGAGCTAGCTGGCTAGCACACTCCTTTTCTAGATACGAATATTATCCGGTTATTGAATCGAACCATACTCGATGTCGTCCTTCTGTAGGTATTTGCACTGTTTGATACGAAGCACAATGGAGTGATAGAGTTTAGCGAATTCGTTCATTCGTTAAGCATCTTCCATCCTCGAGCACCTATAGCTGACAAAATCTCATGTATATACAACACTCTTTCTTGTTCTTTAATTTGCATTCTGCTAAAAACCTTACTTTGAGTGGAAGATCATCACATGTTTTGTTTTTCAGTTGAATTTCGGCTGTATGATCTGCACGAAACCGGGTTCATAGAACGCGATGAGGTGAAGGAGATGGTGTTGGCTATCCTGAGAGAATCTGACCTGACACTTTCTGAAGAGTACATCGAGTCCATGGTTGATAAGGTACTGTGAACAATATGTTGACCAAATTTGGCTAAGGTTGATTCTTATGTTGCTTGTGGACTAAGGTTGTTGGTTCTGTGTTTTGTCCCAGACACTTGCAGAGGCAGATTTGAATGGAGATGGGAAGATTGATGAACAAGAATGGAATGAACTGGTGGCAAAGCATCCATCTTTGATAAAAAATATGACTATTCCGTACCTAAGGTTTTTGCTTCTGACCCTATAGTCATCATCTCAAGGACTGATATGTAAATACATGGATCTAAACTTTGGTGATCCTTCATTGTTGCAGGGACTTGACTGTTACATTTCCAAGCTTTGTCCTGAACACTGAAGTTCCAGATTGATATGAAGAACACGGACGTCATTCTCCAAACTTGCAATTGGGTGAAAAATGCAGAGTGTTCTTCAGAATGGTCGTCAGAATGAAGTAGGAGGTTAATTTTTTGGTCTGTGCGTTCAGAAATGAAACGATATAGGTTGTAGGAAAGCTTCCCTCTATGTGATGTGGTTTGGTATTTGATATTTTGGTTAATTGTACGTACGTTTCACCATCAATAAAAATATACATATTATAGATTTTCTGCTTGTTGAGTCTTTCAATGTTTAATATCTCAATTATTCCATTTTTTTAATGAGATATTATCCATTTTAAATTTAGACTTTTATGTATTTGCTTTGTGATTTATGATTGCAATTTCTTATAAGGTCATCCATCTCTCACGGAACCTTATACTCAAACAGAAGGACTTGAACTAGTTCTAAGTCATGTATGTGTTTCTTTTTGAATAGCCATTTTGTTCATATACTTCATGACATGATTGTTTGAATATAATACCTCGTGATTTATAGAAATTGAGGAGAAAAGTAGAGCTCAATTGTGATTGTTACGAGGAACATTATTCTCAGACAAAAGGACTTGAACTAGTTCTAAAACATGTAAGTGTTTTCTTTCGAATAGACCATTTTTTTCATATACTTTAAAATATGATTGTTCGAATATGATATTTTGTAATTTATAGAAATTCGGGAAAGAAATAAAGCTCAAATATCATTGTACTTACAATTCTAAAGCTTGCATCAATTTATTCCTAACTTTAATGTTAACTAGGTTGATCGAACGTATTGACCTGTGTGTTTTATTATTAGTTGTACGTGTTAAAATGTATGGTAAAACATTTTGGTTCACACAAAATTGTGTATAGTCGAAGTTAACAAAACTCAATTCATGTAACGACGGGTCAACATACAGAAAGTAAAACTAATTTGAAAATTTTCAACACTAACATAACATTGAGTAAAATTGATTTTTTAATTACGTTTGATCATTATTTATATGGATTATTATAATGAAACTTGATTTTTTAGTCATTTTCAACATGCATGTCAAATATTAGTCGATTTGAAAATTTAAAATTTTCTTATGAAAATGGTCAATTTTCATAGGTTAACCCCTTTGGATGTTGATAATTTTGACATGAAAATTTAAATTTTTTAAATTGGCTAATATTTGACACACATATTTGGAATGATTAAAAATTAAAGTTTCACCATGTTTAGCCATTCAATTAATAACCAAATGAAATTAAAAAAAAAATTTTAAGAGTTTTAATTGTTGTTGTTAGCGAGGATGTATGTAGTTTCGACTCCAAAATTTTGAACTTGGAATTCTTACAATTTTTCACCACATGCATTTAGAAAGTAAACCAATTTTTTAAAAAAATTAATTGAACAGGCTTGCAATACATGGCATAAAAAATGAGAAGGGGTTGGTTATGTCACGATTGATTTGTTCGTTGATACGATAGATACTGGTATGTATAACTTCAGGCCAGAATCAATGAGGAATCTTATACTCTCGACTAAATAATTTTGTTCATATACTTGATGGCATGATTGCTGAGATATGATACCTAGTGATTTATGGAAAGGCGAGGAGGAGAGAAGTAGAGCTCAATGGTGATTGTACTTGCAATTCTAAAGCTTCCATCTATCTATCCCAAACTTGATCCCCAAACTTGATGTTAATTGTGTCGTCAGGGTGTCGAGAGTTCGATTAGCCTAGTGGTCTGTGACGCTCTCAACAATATTTTCAGTGCATGTTTCGATGCTGCTCACACCCCGATTGCCTGGCGGTCGACTCTAGATGACAGAAGTCCGAGTCAGTTCCGGAACCTATCCATTCCAAACACACAAAATTGGTCTAGTCAGCAAAGTTTCTTGTTATTTTTTGTTCTTTTATTTGTGTGTGTGGTCAAACTTGTCCTATAATTAGCCCAACGACTCTTTACTCAAAACGCTCACCTTTCTTCTCAAACAAAGATTAGTTAGAAAAACCTCCGGCGAGAAGATCGGAATCTTCCGCCGTTTCCGGGCAACCTAATCCCAACGTTCATCCAAACATTTTGTTACCCATTTCCCCCCTTCTTTTAAGCTCTTCTTCTTTCCCACTTTCGCCTTTGGTTCTTCCCATTCGGTAAGAATCCACTGTCCGTTTTGCTCCTAAGCGTCTGTTCTTCGATTTCATTTTCTGGAAAAAATTTCACAAAGGAGCTTCACAACACAGTTCCATTCCATTAAACAAAAACGAATAAGGGATTAAAGCAGCCAAAACAACAACACCAACGATCTTATTCGTTTAAATTTCTCATCTTTCTTCCCCTTTTTGTTTCCTTTTTTTTCTCTGTAAGTAAATGTGTCAAGGGTGACGGATCCAGAAGCTTTGAATCTTTCAGCTTCTGGGTTTGGTCGTTTCTCCAAATGCCTGAAACCTCTATTCCCTTTTACTAATTTGTTCATTCATTCTCCTTTTTTTTCCTTCTTCTTCTTCAATTTTATAGTGAATAGTTAGAATCCCAGAAAATATATATATATAGAAAAACAATGTCGGCAGTTGACGTCGCATTGAGCTCCTGCAGCTCGATTCAATTTTCCGGGTGCGGTGGTCAAATCGATTCCGACGACGACGAATCATCGATCCTAATCTACCTCAACCTCGCCGGATCCTTCATCCCAATGCTGGTTCTGGAGTCGGATTCAATAGCGTCGGTAAAGCTCCGAATCCAAACCTGCAAAGGATTCGTCGTCAAGAAGCAAAAGCTCGTCTTCAAGGGGAGAGAGCTCTTCCGCAGCAAAGATCTCGTCAAAGACTACGGAATCACCACTGGTAACGTCCTCCAGCTGGTACTCAAGCTCTCCGATTTGCTACTCATCACTGTAAGAACCGCGTGTGGCCAGGAATTTGAATTCCGTTTGGATAGGTTTAGAAATGTTGGATATTTGAAACAGAGGATTTCCAGAGAAGGTAAAAAAGGCTGGTTTGTGGAGGATGTTGACCAGCAGGAGATCTTCCACAACGGTCAACGGCTCGATGACCAAAGGCTGATTCACGAAATATGCAATGATCGTGATGTTCATGTTGCTAATACTAATAATACTAATGCAGCAATCCATTTGCTGGTTCAGAAGACTGCCAAGGTGAGAGCTAAGCCTCTGGATAAGGATTTCGAGATCGAGGTCGAGGCAGCTGATAGAAATCAAAATCAGAATCAGAATCAGAACAATCAAGATGATGAGCAGTCGATTCAGGTTCTGAGCAAAGAGCAAGTCGGGAGAGATTTCTGGCTGGAGCCAATGATTCTGAATCCAAGTGTTAGACTGGATTCATTAATTTGGGAAGTGGTGAACTCGACTTTTGTCGGGTTGGAAATGGGGCACCCTCCAATCCGTTCTTCAGAAGGGACCGGAGGGACCTATTTCATGAGGAATCCTTCAGGGCAAGGATTCGTCTCGGTGTTCAAGCCGAGCGACGAGGAGCCTAATGCAGTGAACAACCCTCAAGGATTGGCAATATCTTCGAATGGTGAAGGTTTGAAGAGAGGAACTAAAGTAGGGGAAGGAGCAGTGAGGGAAGTTGCAGCTTACATATTGGATCATCCCAAGAGTGGGCCGAGGGCGCTGACCAACGAGGTTATGGGGTTTTCTGGCGTGCCCCCGACGATCATTGCTCAGTGTTTGCACAAAGGGTTTAATCATCCGAAAGGGTACGAGTATTCGGCCAGGAGTGTAAAGATTGGATCTTTGCAGATGTTCATGAATAATGAAGGGAGCTGTGAGGATGTTGGTCCTGCAGGGTTCCCTGTGGAGGAAGTGCATAAGATCACCGTGCTTGATGTTAGAATGGCGAATGCTGATCGACATGCTGGCAATATCTTGATCGGGAAAGGAGAGGATGGTCAGAGTGTGTTGATACCTATTGATCATGGCTATTGCTTGCCGGAGACGGTAAGTCTTTTGGATCATATTTACTAGCAAGTTATGAAAGGCCAGTCGTCATATTAATGCCTTGGTTTTTCTGCAGTTTGAAGACTGCACATTCGATTGGGTCTACTGGCCACAAGCGCGGCAACCATACTCTCCAAAGGCGATCGACTACATAAACTCATTAGATGCCGAATACGACATAGCACTGCTGGAATTCCACGGCTGGAACATCCCTCCACAATGTGCTCGCACGCTTCGAATCTCGACCATGCTTCTGAAGAAAGGAGTGGAGAAAGGTCTCACTCCTTTCGACATCGGGAGCATCATGTGCAGAGAAACGGTACACAAGGAGTCGGTCATCGAGGAGATCCTTAACGAAGCGCAGGACTGCTTGATACCGGGCATGAGTGAAGCTGCATTCCTTGATACAGTATCCGAAATCATGGACGCCCGCCTTAACGAGCTCAGTACCAAATAAGTAACAACACACACACTGACACACACCAGGTATATATATATATAGACGTATATGAACTCTTTATGTTTGCTGTAAGATTGGAGGAAAAGTATGATTCCCCAGAAAGTCCATTTAGAGATGTGATGGTTTCTTCTAATTATGTAAAGTAAAGTTTCTCTTACAGTTTTGTCGACCATTAATTTGTACTGCTGAGATGCTGAAAAGAAGTGAGAAATTATTATGAGAAAAAAGAACAAAAAGAATGAATAATATGAGAGTTTTCTTCTATATCAGCTGACAGAGGAAGTGGTTGACTGTTAATTGTGTAGATATTTACTGTTGTTGTTGTTGTTGTTGTTGTATAATATGGGAGGATTTGTGGGGACAGTTTGGTACAATTGTAGGGAAGTTGTTTTTAGGAGGATTATTTGCCCCTTGGTGTGAGGGGTAGGCTATAGTATGGGTGGGACTGTCACTCAGAGAAAAAAGCTGTAATCTCAAAAAATGCTGATGTTTATGTAAGCACTGAATTAAATTGCATAATGTAAAATTAGTGTTTTTAAGTATTAAGAGATGTATAGTACTGATCCCATGAAAGGATCATAACTAATAAGTTGTTTGTGTGTCCTAATTATTCGTTGGGATCAAGTGATTGAACCGTCGTTGTATTGAGATTGTGCTACGTGCGACCCTTCAGTCGTCTCCGACTTCCCCTGCTTTGTTTCCGACAAAAAAACTGTGGACGGCGAGTCTAGTCGAGTGTCTGGAAGAAATCTGAAAATGGTGGTCGAACCGATGGTCAGCAATAATTAACCTCCCAAGTCAAGTGGGAGACTGGGAGGGCCACCTTCACTCCATCTCTTGTCTGCCTTCATCTACCCCGCCGATGTCCCATCTTTTACGGGTCACTCAAGTTCGTGTAAGTGACATTTCGGTCATTTAACTTTATTTTGTGATAAATTATGACTCATCAGCTATCCATCCATTTATGTTACATTTTCAATCCAAAAGCTAACGTAAGCTAGCCATGTCATCTAACTTACTAATTTTAAATGCCAATAAATTAAAATTGAATCTATCACATAACTAAAACTTTAATCATAAATTTGTTACAAACACCAAAAATTTTACCTGTCACAAATTTAAATAACTATAAATTCATAATTACTTAATCCTCGTTACATATCAGAAAGGTTATTTAGGATAAAAAAGAGAACTCTACAGCACCAAATTTGACATCATACATCAACAAGTAGACAACAAAACCCCATCATAACTTTGTAGACAAACCTAAAAAGAATAAGTCCAAAAAAATGAAAAAATAACAAATTAAATATGAAGATACAATTAAAAAAAAACATTTAAAATATCAAAGTAACCACAAAAATGAGAAATAAAAAAGGTCACCCCAGTCACACTTTGATAGATAGTGCATTCCCTCAATTAAAGTAGTCTCCTTTCACTTTCCACTCCAAACCAAACACTCCACTTCCTTCCTTTCCTTCCGATGACCAAACCACCGCATCATCAACACCAACACCACCGCCGTCCTCCCAAATCAGGCCGTACAAATCTAGCGTCATGCATAGTGGCAACAATCTTCCTAATCTTCCTACTCATCGTCATCCTAATCGTCTTCTTTACCGTCTTCAAACCAAAAGACGTCAAGATCTCCGTCAACGCCGTCCAGCTCCCGTCCTTCTCCGTCTCCAACAACACCGTCAAATTCACCTTCTCCCAGTACGTCTCCCTCCGCAACCCCAACCGCGCTTCCTTCTCCCACTACGACAGCACCCTCCAGCTCGTCTACTCCGGCAACCAGGTTGGATTCATGTTCATCCCCGCCGGTCAAATCGACGCCGGCCAGACCAAGTACATGGCCGCTAGCTTCTCCGTCCAGTCCTTCCCTCTCTTCCTCAATCCCCAGGCCGCCGTCAATGTTGGCCCCGCCGTCACTTTCGGCCCCGGCGGATTAGTCCCCGCCGCCGGAAGAAACGGTGTCCAACCCGGGTTCGGGTCGGATGTCGTAAAGTCCGCCGAAGAAACGGGCGTCGTGCCCGGGTCCGGGTCGGCAGGTTTAATGCCTAGCGGAAACGGTGTCGTTCCGGGGTTTGGTTCGGCAGCAGGAGTAATTCCTGGCGGAAACGGTGGCGTTCCGGGTGGAGTAATTCCTGGCGGGAACGGTGTGGTTCCCGGGTTCGGGGCGGCAGGAGGAGGGGTGATTCATCCGCCTGGTGGTGGGCGGGTCGGGCCGACGATGGAGATAGAGTCGAGGATCCGGATGGTGGGACGTGTTCGGGTACTGGATTTTTTCACGCACCACGTGGAGGCGAAGAGCGGGTGCCGGGTAGCGATTGCGGTTACAGATGGATCGGTGCTTGGATTTCATTGCTAGCAGAAGTGGCAGATAGAAAAAGAGTGCTTTTTCCCACTTCACTTCTCAGTTTCTTAATTAGTACTAATTTCTTAGAGATGGATCTCGTGCTCACATGGCTAGCTAGCTAGAGAAGTTCCTCTGTTTTGGGTTTGATTTTGTTATGGTATTCTAGCTTTTCGAAGGAGAAATTGTAAAAAGAGACAAGTACTCTGTTTTTTGTTTTCCTCTGTTTTTTCTGGTTTTCTGGGTTTGCAGAAATTGTAACAGGAGACAGAGTGATATTGGTAGTCAAATTTTTCCCTGTGGTGGGAGCTCAATCTGGTCGGAAAGGATATTTTAAATTGATTGAAGTGTAAGTAAAGGTGGTGGGATGCCATTATTATAATCATTTTGAGAAAAGACGAGGAAAGAAGGTTGCTTTGTTTCGTGAGAGTTGAACAGTGAAACAGAGTGATGTTCAAAGTTCATTAGTGACTTAAAGGTGAAATAAAGCCTGAGCCTGGCCCAGTAACCCAAAGCGTGAAATACGGGTTGTTCTTCACTCTTTTTTCCAGAAAAATCGTTGCACAGATTGCAGAAAGTTAATTTTTTTAATCTAATCCTAAAGCAGAGTTGAGAATGTGAATGTAAATGAGCAATACTTCAGTTGAATAACAGCTCTGTTTTGTACGCGTTCATATTGAACTTTTATGTTTTTTACTGCGACAAGTTGAGAAGAAAGAAGGGACCCATCTGACAAAGCTTGGAAATTTCAGGCGCGGGTTGTCAGGAAATAATTAAAACTATATCGGGATTGGAGCTTGGTTTTTCTTTCATTTGAAATTTCTTAGAAAAGAAATGAGATGTTTCAATATTGCTAACAATTTAGCAGAGTTCCACACAATAAATGAACAAACAATTTTAGCAAGCAACATTTCTAGTTGTACTTGTAGAGCTGAGACTGCAGCTGCAAATCAGGCCTCCACCACTGATGAATCCCATGAGCTTCCTTCAAATCCTGCGAAGGCCTCGAATTGACTGCTAGAATAGCGGACGGAATAAGGTGGAGAGGCTCCGAATCCCTTCCCATCAGAAGACCTCCCAGCGAGTTCTGAGTCGCCAACTTCTCAATGGCTCCGATTCCTATCTCGTCCATCTTCTTCCTGTGCTCGAAGTATCCAACATACTCCGAGCAGATTGGATCTCCGGGGTTCACAAACAGGCACGGGATCCAGGATGAGAGAGCCACGAATGGATCCGCAGACCGGCTCCCGTGATTTTGATTGTTGTTATTTTTTATCTTCGAAGCGAATGCGAGTCCTGCTGTAATCACACTCCCAGCTATCCTGATCCCGTGTTTGACTCGCTTGTCCTTGATCCTCTCGATTGGCGCTGACAAAAACGGCGAGTTGAAAAGGAACGCTTGGAGGAAATTGTTGTTCAATTTCGCCATGGTCTTTCCAGCAAGCATTGCCATGGCTGCTCCGAGAGAGTGTCCGGCTAACCAGACATTCGAATCACCTACGGAAGCAACCATGTTTCGAACTGCCTGCATTGCAATCTCAAAACGAGACGTCTCATGGAGTCCATTTCTAATAACATGGAGATCCAGCTCGATGTCCCGTGCAAATGAACCTGGCTTGGTCAAGGTTCCACGGAAGGCAATCACGTACCGGGGGCTTGCATCCAAGGAGTGATGATTACTGTGAGGTGTTGGAGGTTTGTATTCAAACACGGCACCAAAGATGCAGAAATCCACATCGTCTACTAGGTTACGGAGCAGCTTGAAATGGAAAAACTCCCACCATGGTGGAGCTAGAGCTTTCGGATGCTCGCGGTTAAGCTGGCGGTCGCGCTCTAGGATGTAAACGCTCTGAACTAAGCTAGCAGCGACGGATCTTCTGTGATTCGCATCAGACCTGCATATGTAAACCTTCATCAGTATCGAAACCTAACAAAATTCGCTACCAAGAGTTGGTAAAGCTGAAAGTGGATATTTACCAATCAACAAAAGTTAAGTGCAACGGTCCTGAGAGGTTAAGATCTTCCCTCTCGGATTCCATTTTTGCAGTATAAGCTTTTTTTCCCTCCTTCCTGATTAACAGTGCCACTGCAATGATTGAAAAAGTTGCAACAGTTCATAGTTGAGAACCAAGCTTCCATGATCACAAAAGGAAAAGACCATCTGAAATAAAACTGGATAACATCGAAAGGCAGTAGCTTGGCTTCACAAATCCACAACACCTAAGGCATCTAAGAGCCTGAAGAAGGCACACTTCAAGCTTTAAGTGAGAAATCAGTTCTAATTAAGCTCTCATAACCGGATATGTGAGAATTTCAAACTTCACCTAAGGCATCTAAGAGCCTCAAGAACGCACATTTCAAGCTTTCAGTGATAAAATCAGTTCTAATTAAGCTCTCATAACCGGATACCTGAGAATTTCCAACTTCACCAACAACATAAAAACATCAATTCAATGAAAGAAGCCGACAGGGGAATCCTAAAACCAGCTAAAGCTTTCATCTTTCACCACAGATTCAAAAAAGGGACAGCTGTCAACTGGGCTGGCGAGCAAATCTGCAAGCACTCAGCCAGAGCGATGAAGTTTCTACCTAGGAGAGAATTTGAGAGATCAACCCGCCATGGACGGGAAAAAGAGTATACCTTTTGATTTGAGAGATCAACCCGCCATGGATGGGCAGACCGATGAGATGGATGCTCCTCCTCCGATGGTGAGACGAAGGGCAGTTTTGTTTCTCTCTCCCTGATATATCTCTTCCTCTCTTTTTCCCGTTATTTGGCTTCAGATCTAGTACGCCCGTAAGATGTGTTGGAAGTTTATTTTGTCAGTTAAAACGTCAAGCTTAAGAAGACAGAGACAGCTTACTAAACACGGGAATAGGAAAGTGTACTTTGGAATATGCGGTTCGGTTCGGATTCCCGGCCAGAACCTTTAATGGCATAGGTACCAAATTAATCATAATCTTAACCATTCCTAATATTTTGCTAATTACAGGGGGGTTTATTTTGGTAATTCCACCAATCTTAAATGTTGATTAGGTTGGTTGTTGGCGTTCCGTTATGGAGTTGATTGAACGTGCTGACCTGTGTATTTTATTACTATAAAAATATATGGTAAAATATTTTGGTTTTTACAGAATTGTGTATGGTCGAAGTTAACAAAACGCAATTTATATAACGATCGCTCAACCCACAGAAAGCAAGCCAATTTGAAAAATTTCAATTTTCACCTCAAAATTTATCGATAGCCAAAGGGGTTAACCTATGGAAATGAGCCATTTTAAATGAAAATTTTAAAATCGGCTAATTTTTCACATGCATATTGGAAATGACTAAAAAGCCAAGTTTCACTTTGAAAATCCCTTAACATAATGATCAAATGAATTTAAAAATTAATTTTACTCGATATTATTTTAGCGTGTTAAGAAATAATATTTAACTTCATTTGGCTATAATTTGAAGGGCGTCTCATGGTGAAACCTCAATTTTTAATCATTCCTAACATACACGTCAAATATTAGCACATTTAAAAAACTTCAATTTTCACCTCAAAATTTGTCGATATCCAAAGGGGTTCACCTATGGAAATGAGCCATTTTAACATGAAAATTTCAAAATTTTAAAATCGGCTAATATTTCACAAGCATGTTGAAAATGGCTAAAAAGCCAAGTTTCATGATGGAAATCCCTGTATATAATGATCAAATGAATTTAAAACTTAATTTTACTCGATATTATTTTAGCGTGTTCAGAAATATTATTTAACTTCATTTGGCTATAATTTGAAGGACATAACATGGTGAAACCTCACTTTTAAAAAATTCCTAACATACACGCCAAATATTAGCCAATTTAAAAAATTTCAATTTTCACCTCAAAATTTATCGATAGCCAAAGGGGTTAACCTATGGAAATGAGCCATTTTGATATGAAATTTTTAAAATTTTAAAATCGACTAATATTTCACATGCATATTGGAAATGACTAAAAAGCCAAGTTTCACTTTGGAAATCCCTTTACATAATGATTAAATGAATTTAAAAATTAATTTTACTCGATATTATTTTAGCGTGTTAAGAAATATTATTTAACTTCATTTGGCTATAATTTGAAGGGCTTAACATGGTTAATCCTCAATTTTTAACTATACCTAACAGACACGCCAAATATTAGCCAATTTAAAAAATTTCAATTTTGAATTCAAAATTTGTCGATATCCAAAGGGGTTAACCTATGGAAATGAGCCATTTGAACATGAAAATTTCAAAATTTTAAACTCGGCTAATATGTTACATGCATGTTGGAAATCGCTAAAAAACCAAGTTTCATCTTGGAAATCCCTTTAAATAATGATCAAATGCATTTAAAAATGAATTTTACTCGATACTATTTTTGCGTGTTAAGAAATATTATTTAACTTCATTTGGCTATAGTTTGAAGGGCGTAACATGGTGAAACCTCAATTTTTAACAATTCCTAACATACACGCCAAATATTAGGCAATTTAAAAATTTCAATTTTTTCCTCAAAATTTGTCGATATCCAAAGGGGTTAACCTATGAAAATGAACCATTTTGACATGAAAATTTCAAAATTTTAAAATCGGTTAATATTTCACATGCATGTTGGAAATGGCTAGAAAGACAAGTTTCATTTCGGAAATCCCTTTACATAATGATCAAATGCATTTAAAAACGAATTTTACTCGATATTGTTTTAACATGTTAAAAATATTATTTAACTTCATTTGGCTATAATTTGAAGGGCGTAACATGGTTAATCCTCAATTTTTAACCATACCTAACATACACGCCAAATATTAGGCAATTTAAAAAATTTCAATTTTGAACTCAAAATTTGTCGATATCCAAAGGGGTTAATCTATGGAAATGAGCCATTTGAACATGAAAATTTCAAAATTTTAAACTCGGCTAATATTTTACATACATGTTGGAAATGGCTAAAAAACCAAGTTTCATCTTGGAAATCCCTTTAAATAATGATCAAATGCATTTAAAAATGAATTTTACTCGATACTATTTTAGCGTGTTAAGAAATATTATTTAACTTCATTTGGCTATAATTTGAAGGGCGTAACATGGTGAAACCTCAATTTTTAACCATTCCTAACATACACGCCAAATATTAGGCAATTTAAAAATTTCAATTTTTTCCTCTAAATTTATCGATATCCAAAGGGGTTAACCTATGGAAATGAGCCATTTTGATATGAAATTTTTAAAATTTTAAAATCGGCTAATATTTCACATGCATATTGGAAATGACTAAAAAGCCAAGTTTCACTTTGGAAATCCCTTTACATAATGATTAAATGAATTTAAAAATTAATTTTACTCGATATTATTTTAGCGTGTTAAGAAATATTATTTAACTTCATTTGGCTATAATTTGAAGGGCTTAACATGGTTAATCCTCAATTTTTAACTATACCTAACGTACACGACAAATATTAGCCAATTTAAAAAATTTCAATTTTGAATTCAAAATTTGTCGATATCCAAAGGGGTTAACCTATGGAAATGAGCCATTTGAACATGAAAATTTCAAAATTTTAAACTCGGCTAATATGTTACATGCATGTTGGAAATCGCTAAAAAACCAAGTTTCATCTTAGAAATCCCTTTAAATAATGATCAAATGCATTTAAAAATGAATTTTACTCGATACTATTTTAGCGTGTTAAGAAATATTATTTAACTTCATTTGGCTATAATTTGAAGGGCGTAACATGGTGAAACCTCAATTTTTAACCATTCCTAACATACACGCCAAATATTAGGCAATTTAAAAATTTTAATTTTTTCCTCTAAATTTATCGATATCCAAAGGGGTTAACCTATGGAAATGAACCATTTTGACATGAAAATTTCAAAATTTTAAAATCGGTTAATATTTCACATGCATGTTGGAAATGGCTAGAAAGACAAGTTTCATTTCGGAAATCCCTTTACATAATGATCAAATGCATTTAAAAACGAATTTTACTCGATATTGTTTTAACATGTTAAAAATATTATTTAACTTCATTTGGCTATAATTTGAAGGGCGTAACATGGTTAATCCTTAATTTTTAACCACACCTAACATACACGCCAAATATTAGGCAATTTAAAAAATTTCAATTTTGAACTCAAAATTTGTCGATATCCAAAGGGGTTAATTTATGGAAATGAGCCATTTGAACATGAAAATTTCAAAATTTTAAACTCGGCTAATATTTTACATACATGTTGGAAATGGCTAAAAAACCAAGTTTCATCTTGGAAATCCCTTTAAATAATGATCAAATGCATTTAAAAATGAATTTTACTCGATACTATTTTAGCGTGTTAAGAAATATTATTTAACTTCATTTGGCTATAATTTGAAGGGCGTAACATGGTGAAACCTCAATTTTTAACCATTCCTAACATACACTCCAAATATTAGGCAATTTAAAAATTTCAATTTTTTCCTCTAAATTTATCGATATCCAAAGGGGTTAACCTATGGAAATGAGCCATTTTGATATGAAATTTTTAAAATTTTAAAATCGGGTAATATTTCACATGCATATTGGAAATGACTAAAAAGCCAAGTTTCACTTTGGAAATCCCTTTACATAATGATTAAATGAATTTAAAAATTAATTTTACTCGATATTATTTTAGCGTGTTAAGAAATATTATTTAACTTCATTTGGCTATAATTTGAAGGGCTTAACATGGTTAATCCTCAATTTTTAACTATACCTAACGGACACGCCAAATATTAGCCAATTTAAAAAATTTCAATTTTGAATTCAAAATTTGTCGATATCCAAAGGGGTTAACCTATGGAAATGAGCCATTTGAACATGAAAATTTCAAAATTTTAAACTCGGCTAATATGTTACATGCATGTTGGAAATCGCTAAAAAACCAAGTTTCATCTTGGAAATCCCTTTAAATAATGATCAAATGCATTTAAAAATGAATTTTACTCGATACTATTTTTGCGTGTTAAGAAATATTATTTAACTTCATTTGGCTATAGTTTGAAGGGCGTAACATGGTGAAACCTCAATTTTTAACAATTCCTAACATACACGCCAAATATTAGGTAATTTAAAAATTTCAATTTTTTCCTCAAAATTTATCGATATCCAAAGGGGTTAACCTATGGAAATGAACCATTTTGACATGAAAATTTCAAAATTTTAAAATCGGTTAATATTTCACATGCATGTTGGAAATGGCTAGAAAGACAAGTTTCATTTCGGAAATCCCTTTACATAATGATCAAATGCATTTAAAAACGAATTTTACTCGATATTGTTTTAACATGTTAAAAATATTATTTAACTTCATTTGGCTATAATTTGAAGGGCGTAACATGGTTAATCCTCAATTTTTAACCATACCTAACATACACGCCAAATATTAGGCAATTTAAAAAATTTCAATTTTGAACTCAAAATTTGTCGATATCCAAAGGGGTTAACCTATGGAAATGAGCCATTTGAACATGAATATTTAAAAATTTTAAACTCGGCTAATATTTTACATGCATGTTGGAAATGGCTAAAAAACCAAGTTTCATCTTGGAAATCCCTTTAAATAATGATCAAATGCATTTAAAAATGAATTTTACTCGATACTATTTTAGCGTGTTAAGAAATATTATTTAACTTCATTTGGCTATAATTTGAAGGGCGTAACATGGTGAAACCTCAATTTTTAACCATTCCTAACATACACGCCAAATATTAGGCAATTTAAAAATTTCAATTTTTTCCTCAAAATTTATCGATATCCAAAGGGGTTAACCTATGAAAATGAACCATTTTGACATGAAAATTTTAAAATTTTAAAATCGGCTAATATTTCACATGCATATTGGAAATGACTAAAAAGCCAAGTTTCACTTTGGAAATCCCTTTACATAATGATTAAATCAATTTAAAAATAAATTTTACTCGATATTATTTTAGCGTGTTAAGAAATATTATTTAACTTCATTTGGCTATAATTTGAAGGGCTTAACATGGTTAATCCTCAATTTTTAACTATACCTAACAGACACGCCAAATATTAGCCAATTTAAAAAATTTCAATTTTGAATTCAAAATTTGTCGATATCCAAAGGGGTTAACCTATGGAAATGAGCCATTTGAACATGAAAATTTCAAAATTTTAAACTCGGCTAATATGTTACATGCATGTTGGAAATCGCTAAAAAACCAAGTTTCATCTTGGAAATCCCTTTAAATAATGATCAAATGCATTTAAAAATGAATTTTACTCGATACTATTTTTGCGTGTTAAGAAATATTATTTAACTTCATTTGGCTATAATTTGAAGGGCGTAACATGGTGAAACCTCAATTTTTAACCATTCCTAACATACACGCCAAATATTAGGCAATTTAAAAATTTCAATTTTTTCCTCTAAATTTATCGATATCCAAAGGGGTTAACCTATGGAAATGAACCATTTTGACATGAAAATTTCAAAATTTTAAAATCGGTTAATATTTCACATGCATGTTGGAAATGGCTAGAAAGACAAGTTTCATTTCGGAAATCCCTTTACATAATGATCAAATGCATTTAAAAACGAATTTTACTCGATATTGTTTTAACATGTTAAGAAATATTATTTAACTTCATTTGGCTATAATTTGAAGGGCGTAACATGGTTAATACTCAATTTTTAACCATACCTAACATACACTCCAAATATTAGGCAATTTAAAAAATTTCAATTTTGAACTCAAAATTTGTCGATATCCAAAGGGGTTAACCTATGGAAATGAACCATTTTGACATGAAAATTTCAAAATTTTAAAATCGGCTAATACTTCACATGCATGTTGGAAATGGCTAAAAAGACAAGTTTCATCTTGGAAATCCCTTTACATAATGATCAAATGCATTTAAAAATGAATTTTACTCGATATTATATTAGCGTGTTAAGAAATATTATTTAACTTCATTTGGCTATAATTTGAAGGGCGTAACATGGTGAAACCTCAAATTTTAACCATTCCTAACATACACGCCAAATATAAGCCAATTTAAAAATTTCAATTTTTTCCTCAAAATTTGTCGATATCCAAAGGGGTTAACCTATGGAAATGAGCCATTTTGACATGAAAAATTTTAAAATTTTAAAATCGGTTAATATTTCACATGTATGTTGGAAATGGCTAAAAACGAAGTTTTCATCTTGGAAATCCCTTTACAAAATGATCAAATGCATTTAAAAATGAATTTTACTCGATATTGTTTTAGCATGTTAAGAAACATTATTTAACTTCATTTGGCTATAATTTGAAGGGCGTAACATGGTTAATCCTATATTTTTAACCATACCTAACATACACACCAAATATTAGCCAGTTTAAAAAATTTCAATTTTCACCTAAAAATTTATCGATAGCCAAAGGGGTTAACCTATGGAAATGAGCCATTTTGACATGAAAATTTTACAATTTTAAAATCGGCTAATATTTCACATGCATATTGGAAATGACTAAAAAGCCAAGTTTCACTTTGGAAATCCCTTTACATAATGATCAAATGAATTTAAAAATTAATTTTACTCGATATTTTTTTAGCGTGTTAAGAAATATTATTTAACTTCATTTGGCTATAATTTGAAGGGCGTAACATGGTTAATCCTCAATTTTTAACCATACCTAACATACACGCCAAATATTAGGCAATTTAAAAAATTTCAATTTTGAACTCAAAATTTGTCGATATCTAAAGGGGTTAACCTATGGAAATGAGCCATTTGAACATGAAAATTTAAAAATTTTAAACTCGGCTAATATTTTACATGCATGTTGGAAATGGCTAAAAAACCAAGTTTCATCTTGGAAATCCCTTTAAATAATGATCAAATGCATTTAAAAATGAATTTTACTCGATACTATTTTAGCGTGTTAAGAAATATTATTTAACTTCATTTGGCTATAATTTGAAGGGCGTAACATGGTGAAACCTCAATTTTTAACCATTCCTAACATACACGCCAAATATTAGGCAATTTAAAAATTTCAATTTTTTCCTCTAAATTTATCGATATCCAAAGGGGTTAACCTATGAAAATGAACCATTTTGACATGAAAATTTTAAAATTTTAAAATCGGCTAATATTTCACATGCATATTGGAAATGACTAAAAAGCCAAGTTTCACTTTGGAAATCCCTTTACATAATGATTAAATCAATTTAAAAATAAATTTTACTCGATATTATTTTAGCGTGTTAAGAAATATTATTTAACTTCATTTGGCTATAATTTGAAGGGCTTAACATGGTGAAACCTCAATTTTTAACCATTCCTAACATACACGCCAAATATTAGGCAATTTAAAATTTTCAATTTTTTCCTCAAAATTTGTCGATATCGAAAGGGGTTAACCTATGAAAATGAGCCATTTGGACATGAAAATTTCAAAATTTTCCAATCGGCTAATATTTCACATGCATGTTGGAAATGGCTAAAAAGACAAGTTTTATTATGGAAATCCCTTTACATAATGATCAAATGCATTTAAAAATGAATTTTACCGTGTTAAGAAAGATTATTTAACATCATTTGGCTATAATTTGAAGGGCGTAACATGGTGAAACCTCAATTTTTAACCATTCCTAACATACACGCCAAATATTAGGCAATTTAAAATTTTCAATTTTTTCCTCAAAATTTATCGATATCGAAAGGGGTTAACCTATGAAAATGAGCCATTTGGACATGAAAATTTCAAAATTTTCCAATCGGCTAATATTTCACATGCATGTTGGAAATGGCTAAAAAGACAAGTTTCATCTTGGAAATCCCTTTACATAATGATCAAAAGCATTTAAAATAAATTTTACTCGATAATAGTTTAGCGTGTTAAGAAATATTATTTAACTTCATTTGGCTATAATTTGAAGGGCGTAACATGGTGAAACCTCAATTTTTAACTATTCCGAACATACATGCAAAATATTAGGTTATTAAAAAAATTCAATTTTTTACTCAAAATTTGTCGATATCGAGAGGGGTTAACCTATGGAAATGAGCCATTTTGACATGAAAATTTCAAAATTTTAAAATTGGCTAATATTTCACATGCATGTTGGAAATGGCTAAAAAGACAAGTTTTATTATGGAAATCCCTTTACAAAATGATCAAATGCATTTAAAAATGAATTTTACTCGATTTTATTTTAGCGTGTTAAGAAATATTATTTAACTTCATTTGACTATAATTTGAAGGGAGCAACATGGTGAAACCTCAATTTTTAACTATTCCTAACATACACGCCAAATATTAGGCTATTTAAAACAATTCAATTTTTTCCTCAAAATTTGTCGATATCAAAAGGGGTTAACCTATGGAAATGAGCCATTTTCATATGAAAATTTCAAAATTTTAAAATCGGCTAATACTTCATATGCAGATTGGAAATTGCTAAAAAGACAAGTTTCATCTTGGAAATCCCTTTACATAATGATCAGATGCATTTAAAAATGAATTTTACTCGATATTATTTTAGCGTGTTAAGAAATATTAGTTAACATCATTTGGCTATAATTTGAAGGGCGTAACATGGTGAAACCTCAATTTTTAACCATTCCTAACATACACGCCAAATATTAGGCAATTTAAAATTTTCAATTTTTTCCTCAAAATTTGTCGATATCGAAAGGGGTTAACCTATGAAAATGAGCCATTTGGACATGAAAATTTCAAAATTTTCCAATCGGCTAATATTTCACATGCATGTTGGAAATGGCTAAAAAGACAAGTTTTATTATGGAAATCCCTTTACATAATGATCAAATGCATTTAAAAATGAATTTTACCGTGTTAAGAAAGATTATTTAACATCATTTGGCTATAATTTGAAGGGCGTAACATGGTGAAACCTTAATTTTTAACCATTCCTAACATACACGCCAAATATTAGGCAATTTAAAATTTTCAATTTTTTCCTCAAAATTTATCGATATCGAAAGGGGTTAACCTATGAAAATGAGCCATTTGGACATGAAAATTTCAAAATTTTCAAATCGGCTAATACTTCACATGCATGTTGGAAATGGCTAAAAAGACAAGTTTCATCTTGGAAATCCCTTTACATAATGATCAGATGCATTTAAAAATGAATTTTACTCGATATTATTTTACCGTGTTAAGAAAGATTATTTAACATCATTTGGCTATAATTTGAAGGGCGTAACATGGTGAAACGTCAATTTTTAACCATTCCTAACATACACACCAAATATTAGGCAATTTAAAAAAATCAATTTTTTCCTCAAAATTTGTCGATATCCAAAGGGGTTAACATATGGAAATGGGCCATTTTGATATGAAAATTTCAAAATTTTAAAATCGGCCAATACTTCACATGCATGTTGGAAATGGCTAAAAAGACAAGTTTCATCTTGGAAATCCCTTTACATAATGATCAAATGCATTTAAAAATGAATTTTACTCGATATTATTTTACCGTGTTAAGAAAGATTATTTAACATCATTTGGGTATAATTTGAAGGGCGTAACATGGTGAAACCTCAATTTTTAACCATTCCTAACATACACGCCAAATATTAGGCAATTTAAAATTTTCAATTTTTTCCTCAAAATTTGTCGATATCGAAAGGGGTTAACCTATGAAAATGAGCCATTTGGACATGACAATTTCAAAAGTTTTCAATCGGCTAATATTTCACATGCATGTTCGAAATGGCTAAAAAGACAAGTTTCATCTTGGAAATCCCTTTACATAATGATCAAAAGCATTTAAAATAAATTTTACTCGATAATAGTTTAGCGTGTTAAGAAATATTATTTAACTTCATTTGGCTATAATTTGAAGGGCGTAACATGGTGAAACCTCAATTTTTAACTATTCCAAACATACACGCCAAATATTAGGCTATTAAAAAAATTCAATATTTTCCTCAAAATTTGTCGATATCGAGAGGGGTTAACCTATGGAAATGAGCCATTTTGACATGAAAATTTCAAAATTTTAAAATCGGCTAATAGTTCACATGCATGTTGGAAATGGCGAAAAAGACAAGTTTCATCTTGGAAATCCCTTTACATAATGATCAAAAGCATTTAAAATAAATTTTACTCGATAATAGTTTAACGTGTTAAGAAATATTATTGAACTTCATTTGGCTACAATTTGAAGGGTGTAACATGGTGAAACCTCAATTTTTAACTATTCCTAACATACATGCCAAATATTAGGGTATTAAAAAAATTTAATTTTTTACTCAAAATTTGTCGATATCGAGAGGGGTTAACCTATGGAAATGAGCCATTTTGACATGAAAATTTCAAATTTTTAAAATTGGCTAATATTTCACATGCATGTTGGAAATGGCTAAAAATACAAGTTTTATTATGGAAATCCCTTTACAAAATGATCAAATGCATTTAAAAATGAATTTTACTCGATATTATTTTAGCGTGTTAAGAAATATTATTTAACTTCATTTGACTATAATTTGAAGGGAGCAACATGGTGAAACCTCAATTTTTAACTATTCATAACATACACGCCAAATATTAGGATATTTAAAACAATTCAATTTTTTCCTCAAAATTTGTCGATATCGAAAGGGGTTAACCTATGGAAATGAGCCATTTTGATATGAAAATTTCAAAATTTTAAAATCGGCTAATACTTCACATTCATGTTGGAAATGGCTACAGAGACAAGTTTCATCTTGGAAATCCCTTTACATAATGATCAAATGCATTTAAAAATGAGTTTCACTCGATATTATTTTAGCGTGTTAAGAAATAATATTTAAGTTCATTTGACTATAATTTGAAGGGAGCAACATGGCGAAACCTCAATTTTTAACTATTCCTAACATACACGCCAAATATTAGGCTATTTAAAACAATTCAATTTTTTTCCTCAAAATTTGTCGATATCGAAAGGGGTTCACCTATGGAAATGAGCCATTTTGATATGAAAATTTCAAAATTTTAAAATCGGCTAATACTTCACATGCATGTTGGAAATGGCTAAAAAGACAAGTTTCATCTTGGAAATCCCTTTACATAATGATCAGATGCATTTAAAAATGAATTTTACTCGATATTATTTTACCGTGTTAAGAAATATTATTTAACTTCATTTGACTATAATTTGAAGGGAGCAACATGGTGAAACCTCAATTTTTAACTATTCATAACATACACACCAAATATTAGGCTATTTAAAACAATTCAATTTTTTCCTCAAAATTTGTCGATATCGAAAGGGGTTAACCTATGGAAATGAGCCATTTTGATATGAAAATTTCAAAATTTTAAAATCGGCTAATACTTCACATTCATGTTGGAAATGGCTAAAAAGACAAGTTTCATCTTGGAAATCCCTTTACATAATGATCAAATGCATTTAAAAATGAATTTTACTCGATATTATTTTAGCGTGTTAAGAAATAATATTTAAGTTCATTTGACTATAATTTGAAGGGAGCAACATGGTGAAACCTCAATTTTTAACTATTCATAACATACACGCCAAATATTAGGCTATTTAAAACAATTCAATTTTTTTCCTCAAAATTTGTCGATATCGAAAGGGGTTAACCTATGGAAATGAGCCATTTTGATATGAAAATTTCAAAATTTTAAAATCGGCTAATATTTCACATTCATGTTGGAAATGGCTAAAAAGATAAGTTTCATCTTGGAAATCCCTTTACATAATGATCAAATGGATTTAAAAATGAATTTTACTCGATATTATTTTAGCGTGTTAAGAAATAATATTTAAGTTCATTTGACTATAATTTGAAGGGAGCAACATGGCGAAACCTCAATTTGTAACTATTCCTAACATACACGCCAAATATTAGGCTATTTAAAACAATTCAATTTTTTCCTCAAAATTTGTCGATATCGAAAGGGGTTAACCTATGGAAATGAGCCATTTTGATATAAAAATTTCAATATTTTAAAATCGGCTAATACTTCACATTCATGTTGGAAATGGCTAAAAAGACAAGTTTCATCTTGGAAATCCCTTTACATAATGATCAGATGCATTTAAAAATGAATTTTACTCGATATTATTTTAGCGTGTTAAGAAATAATATTTAAGTTCATTTGACTATATTTTGAAGGGAGCAACATGGCGAAACCTCAATTTTTAACTATTACTAACATACACGCCAAATATTAGGCTATTTAAAACAATTCAATTTTTTCCTCAAAATTTGTCGATATCGAAAGGGGTTAACCTATGGAAATGAGCCATTTTGATATGAAAATTTCAAAATTTTAAAATCGGCTAATACTTCACATGCATGTTGGAAATGGCTAAAAAGACAAGTTTCATCTTGGAAATCCCTTTACATAATGATCAGATGCATTTAAAAATGAATTTTACTCGATATTATTTTAGCGTGTTAAGAAATATTAGTTAACATCATTTGGCTATAATTTGAAGGGCGTAACATGATGAAACCTCAATTTTTATCCATTCCTAACATACACGCCAAATATTAGGCTATTTAAAACAATTCAATTTTTTCCTCAAAATTTGTCGATATCGAAAGGGGTTAACCTATGGAAATGAGCCATTTTGATATGAAAATTTCAAAATTTTAAAATCGGCTAATACTTCACATGCATGTTGGAAATGGCTAAAAAGACAAGTTTCATCTTGGAAATCCCTTTACATAATGATCAGATGCATTTAAAAATGAATTTTACTCGATATTATTTTAGTGTGTTAAGAAATATTAGTTAACATCATTTGGCTATAATTTGAAGGGCATAACATGATGAAACCTCAATTTTTAACCATTCCTAACATACAGGCCAAATATTAGGCTATTTAAAACAATTCAATTTTTTCCTCAAAATTTGTCGATATCGAAAGGGGTTAACCTATGGAAATGAGCCATTTTGATATGAAAATTTCAAAATTTTAAAATCGGCTAATACTTCACATTCATGTTGGAAATGGCTAAAAAGACAAGTTTCATCTTGGAAATCCCTTTACATAATGATCAAATGCATTTAAAAATGAATTTTACTCGATATTATTTTAGCGTGTTAAGAAATAATATTTAAGTTCATTTGACTATAATTTGAAGGGAGCAACATGGCGAAACCTCAATTTTTAACTATTCATAACATACACGCCAAATATTAGGCTATTTAAAACAATTCAATTTTTTCCTCAAAATTTGTCGATATCGAAAGGGGTTAACCTATGGAAATGAGCCATTTTGATATGAAAATTTCAAAATTTTAAAATCGGCTAATACTTCACATTCATGTTGGAAGTGGCTAAAAAGATAAGTTTCATCTTGGAAATCCCTTTACATAATGATCAAATGCATTTAAAAATGAATTTTACTCGATATTATTTTAGCGTGTTAAGAAATAATATTTAAGTTCATTTGACTATAATTTGAAGGGAGCAACATGGCGAAACCTCAATTTTTAACTATTCCTAACATACACGCCAAATATTAGGCTATTTAAAACAATTCAATTTTTTCCTCAAAATTTGTCGATATCGAAAGGGGTTAACCTATGGAAATGAGCCATTTTGATATGAAAATTTCAAAATTTTAAAATCGGCTAATACTTCACATGCATGTTGGAAATGGCTAAGAAGACAAGTTTCATCTTGGAAATCCCTTTACATAATGATCAAATGCATTTAAAAATGAATTTTACTCGATATTATTTTAGCGTGTTAAGAAATAATAGTTAACATCATTTGACTATAATTTGAAGGGAGCAACATGGTGAAACCTCAATTTTTAACTATTAATAACATACACGCCAAATATTAGGCTATTTAAAACAATTCAATTTTTTCCTCAAAATTTGTCGATATCGAAAGGGGTTAACCTATGGAAACGAGCCATTTTGATATGAAAATTTCAAAATTTTAAAATCGGCTAATACTTCACATTCATGTTGGAAATGGCTAAGAAGACAAGTTTCATCTTGGAAATCCCTTTACATAATGATCAAATGCATTTAAAAATGAATTTTACTCAATATTATTTTAGCGTGTTAAGAAATAATATTTAAGTTCATTTGACTATAATTTGAAGGGAGCAACATGGCGAAACCTCAATTTTTAACTATTCCTAACATACACGCCAAATATTAGGCTATTTAAAACAATTCAATTTTTTCCTCAAAATTTGTCGATATCGAAAGGGGTTAACCTATGGAAATGAGCCATTTTGATATGAAAATTTCAAAATTTTAAAATCGGCTAATACTTCACATGCATGTTGGAAATGGCTAAAAAGACAAGTTTCATCTTGGAAATCCCTTTACATAATGATCAGATGCATTTAAAAATGAATTTCAAAATTTTAAAATCGGCTAATACTTCACATGGATGTTGGAAATGGCTAAAAAAAAAAATTTTTTTTTGGAAACCTTTACATAATGATCAAAAGCATTTAAAATAAATTTTACTCGATAATAGTTTAGCGTGTTAAGAAATATTATTTAACTTCATTTGGCTATAATTTGAAGGGCGTAACATGGTGAAACCTTAATTTTTAACTATTCATAACATACACACCAAATATTAGGCTATTTAAAACAATTCAATTTTTTCCTCAAAATTTGTCGATATCGAAAGGGGTTAACCTATGGAAATGAGCCATTTTGATATGAAAATTTCAAAATTTTAAAATCGGCTAATATTTCACATTCATGTTGGAAATGGCTAAAAAGATAAGTTTCATCTTGGAAATCCCTTTACATAATGATCAAATGGATTTAAAAATGAATTTTACTCGATATTATTTTAGCGTGTTAAGAAATAATATTTAAGTTCATTTGACTATAATTTGAAGGGAGCAACATGGCGAAACCTCAATTTGTAACTATTCCTAACATACACGCCAAATATTAGGCTATTTAAAACAATTCAATTTTTTCCTCAAAATTTGTCGATATCGAAAGGGGTTAACCTATGGAAATGAGCCATTTTGATATGAAAATTTCAAAATTTTAAAATCGGCTAATACTTCACATGCATGTTGGAAATGGCTAAAAAGACAAGTTTCATCTTGGAAATCCCTTTACATAATGATCAGATGCATTTAAAAATGAATTTCAAAATTTTAAAATCGGCTAATACTTCACATTCATGTTGGAAATGGCTAAAAAGACAAGTTTCATCTTGGAAATCCCTTTACATAATGATCAAATGCATTTAAAAATGAATTTTACTCGATATTATTTTAGCGTGTTAAGAAATAATATTTAAGTTCATTTGACTATAATTTGAAGGGAGCAACATGGTGAAACCTCAATTTTTAACTATTCATAACATACACGCCAAATATTAGGCTATTTAAAACAATTCAATTTTTTCCTCAAAATTTGTCGATATCGAAAGGGGTTAACCTATGGAAATGAGCCATTTTGATATGAAAATTTCAAAATTTTAAAATCGGCTAATATTTCACATTCATGTTGGAAATGGCTAAAAAGATAAGTTTCATCTTGGAAATCCCTTTACATAATGATCAAATGGATTTAAAAATGAATTTTACTCGATATTATTTTAGCGTGTTAAGAAATAATATTTAAGTTCATTTGACTATAATTTGAAGGGAGCAACATGGCGAAACCTCAATTTGTAACTATTCCTAACATACACGCCAAATATTAGGCTATTTAAAACAATTCAATTTTTTCCTCAAAATTTGTCGATATCGAAAGGGGTTAACCTATGGAAATGAGCCATTTTGATATAAAAATTTCAATATTTTAAAATCGGCTAATACTTCACATTCATGTTGGAAATGGCTAAAAAGACAAGTTTCATCTTGGAAATCCCTTTACATAATGATCAGATGCATTTAAAAATGAATTTTACTCGATATTATTTTAGCGTGTTAAGAAATAATATTTAAGTTCATTTGACTATATTTTGAAGGGAGCAACATGGCGAAACCTCAATTTTTAACTATTACTAACATACACGCCAAATATTAGGCTATTTAAAACAATTCAATTTTTTCCTCAAAATTTGTCGATATCGAAAGGGGTTAACCTATGGAAATGAGCCATTTTGATATGAAAATTTCAAAATTTTAAAATCGGCTAATACTTCACATGCATGTTGGAAATGGCTAAAAAGACAAGTTTCATCTTGGAAATCCCTTTACATAATGATCGATGCATTTAAAAATGAATTTTACTCGATATTATTTTAGCGTGTTAAGAAATATTAGTTAACATCATTTGGCTATAATTTGAAGGGCGTAACATGATGAAACCTCAATTTTTATCCATTCCTAACATACACGCCAAATATTAGGCTATTTAAAACAATTCAATTTTTTCCTCAAAATTTGTCGATATCGAAAGGGGTTAACCTATGGAAATGAGCCATTTTGATATGAAAATTTCAAAATTTTAAAATCGGCTAATACTTCACATGCATGTTGGAAATGGCTAAAAAGACAAGTTTCATCTTGGAAATCCCTTTACATAATGATCGATGCATTTAAAAATGAATTTTACTCGATATTATTTTAGTGTGTTAAGAAATATTAGTTAACATCATTTGGCTATAATTTGAAGGGCATAACATGATGAAACCTCAATTTTTAACCATTCCTAACATACAGGCCAAATATTAGGCTATTTAAAACAATTCAATTTTTTCCTCAAAATTTGTCGATATCGAAAGGGGTTAACCTATGGAAATGAGCCATTTTGATATGAAAATTTCAAAATTTTAAAATCGGCTAATACTTCACATTCATGTTGGAAATGGCTAAAAAGACAAGTTTCATCTTGGAAATCCCTTTACATAATGATCAAATGCATTTAAAAATGAATTTTACTCGATATTATTTTAGCGTGTTAAGAAATAATATTTAAGTTCATTTGACTATAATTTGAAGGGAGCAACATGGCGAAACCTCAATTTTTAACTATTCATAACATACACGCCAAATATTAGGCTATTTAAAACAATTCAATTTTTTCCTCAAAATTTGTCGATATCGAAAGGGGTTAACCTATGGAAATGAGCCATTTTGATATGAAAATTTCAAAATTTTAAAATCGGCTAATACTTCACATTCATGTTGGAAGTGGCTAAAAAGATAAGTTTCATCTTGGAAATCCCTTTACATAATGATCAAATGCATTTAAAAATGAATTTTACTCGATATTATTTTAGCGTGTTAAGAAATAATATTTAAGTTCATTTGACTATAATTTGAAGGGAGCAACATGGCGAAACCTCAATTTTTAACTATTCCTAACATACACGCCAAATATTAGGCTATTTAAAACAATTCAATTTTTTCCTCAAAATTTGTCGATATCGAAAGGGGTTAACCTATGGAAATGAGCCATTTTGATATGAAAATTTCAAAATTTTAAAATCGGCTAATACTTCACATGCATGTTGGAAATGGCTAAGAAGACAAGTTTCATCTTGGAAATCCCTTTACATAATGATCAAATGCATTTAAAAATGAATTTTACTCGATATTATTTTAGCGTGTTAAGAAATAATAGTTAACATCATTTGACTATAATTTGAAGGGAGCAACATGGTGAAACCTCAATTTTTAACTATTAATAACATACACGCCAAATATTAGGCTATTTAAAACAATTCAATTTTTTCCTCAAAATTTGTCGATATCGAAAGGGGTTAACCTATGGAAACGAGCCATTTTGATATGAAAATTTCAAAATTTTAAAATCGGCTAATACTTCACATTCATGTTGGAAATGGCTAAGAAGACAAGTTTCATCTTGGAAATCCCTTTACATAATGATCAAATGCATTTAAAAATGAATTTTACTCAATATTATTTTAGCGTGTTAAGAAATAATATTTAAGTTCATTTGACTATAATTTGAAGGGAGCAACATGGCGAAACCTCAATTTTTAACTATTCCTAACATACACGCCAAATATTAGGCTATTTAAAACAATTCAATTTTTTCCTCAAAATTTGTCGATATCGAAAGGGGTTAACCTATGGAAATGAGCCATTTTGATATGAAAATTTCAAAATTTTAAAATCGGCTAATACTTCACATGCATGTTGGAAATGGCTAAAAAGACAAGTTTCATCTTGGAAATCCCTTTACATAATGATCAGATGCATTTAAAAATGAATTTCAAAATTTTAAAATCGGCTAATACTTCACATGCATGTTGGAAATGGCTAAAAAGACAAGTTTCATCTTGGAAATCCCTTTACATAATGATCAAAAGCATTTAAAATAAATTTTACTCGATAATAGTTTAGCGTGTTAAGAAATATTATTTAACTTCATTTGGCTATAATTTGAAGGGCGTAACATGGTGAAACCTTAATTTTTAACTATTCCAAACATACACGCCAAATATTAGGCTATTAAAAAAATTCAATATTTTCCTCAAAATTTGTCGATATCGAGAGGGGTTAACCTATGGAAATGAGCCATTTTGACATGAAAATTTCAAACTTTTAAAATCGGCTAATACTTCACATGCATGTTGGAAATGGCGAAAAAGACAAGTTTCATCTTGGAAATCCCTTTACATAATGATCAAATGTATTTAAAAATGAATTTTACTCGATATTATTTTAGCGTGTTAAGAAATAATATTTAAGTTCATTTGACTATAATTTGAAGGGAGCAACATGGCGAAACCTCAATTTTTAACTATTCCTAACATACACCCCAAATATTAGGCTATTTAAAACAATTCAATTTTTTCCTCAAAATTTGTCGATATCGAAAGGGGTTAACCTATGGAAATGAGCCATTTTGATATGAAAATTTCAAAATTTTAAAATCGGCTAATACTTCACATTCATGTTGGAAATGGCTAAGAAGACAAGTTTCATCTTGGAAATCCCTTTACATAATGATCAAATGCATTTAAAAATGAATTTTACTCGATATTATTTTACCGTGTTAAGAAATAATATTTAAGTTCATTTGACTATAATTTGAAGGGAGCAACATGGCGAAACCTCAATTTTTAACTATTCCTAACATACACCCCAAATATTAGGCTATTTAAAACAATTCAATTTTTTTCCTCAAAATTTGTCGATATCGAAAGGGGTTAACCTATGGAAATGAGCCATTTTGATATGAAAATTTCAAAATTTTAAAATCGGCTAATACTTCACATTCATGTTGGAAATGGCTAAGAAGACAAGTTTCATCTTGGAAATCCCTTTACATAATGATCAAATGCATTTAAAAATGAATTTTACTCGATATTATTTTAGCGTGTTAAGAAATAATATTTAAGTTCATTTGACTATAATTTGAAGGGAGCAACATGGCGAAACCTCAATTTTTAACTATTCCTAACATACACCCCAAATATTAGGCTATTTAAAACAATTCAATTTTTTCCTCAAAATTTGTCGATATCGAAAGGGGTTAACCTATGGAAATGAGCCATTTTGATATGAAAATTTCAAAATTTTAAAATCGGCTAATACTTCACATTCATGTTGGAAATGGCTAAAGAGACAAGTTTCATCTTGAAATCCCTTTACATAATGATCAAATGCATTTAAAAATGAGTTTCACTCGATATTATTTTAGCGTGTTAAGAAATAATATTTAAGTTCATTTGACTATAATTTGAAGGGAGCAACATGGCGAAACCTCAATTTTTAACTATTCCTAACATACACGCCAAATATTAGGCTATTTAAAACAATTCAATTTTTTCCTCAAAATTTGTCGATATCGAAAGGGGTTCACCTATGGAAATGAGCCATTTTGATATGAAAATTTCAAAATTTTAAAATCGGCTAATACTTCACATGCATGTTGGAAATGGCTAAAAAGACAAGTTTCATCTTGGAAATCCCTTTACATAATGATCGGATGCATTTAAAAATGAATTTTACTCGATATTATTTTACCGTGTTAAGAAATATTATTTAACTTCATTTGACTATAATTTGAAGGGAGCAACATGGCGAAACCTCAATTTTTAACTATTCCTAACATACACCCCAAATATTAGGCTATTTAAAACAATTCAATTTTTTCCTCAAAATTTGTCGATATCGAAAGGGGTTAACCTATGGAAATGAGCCATTTTGATATGTAAATTTCAAAATTTTAAAATCGGCTAATACTTCACATTCATGTTGGAAATGGCTAAGAAGACAAGTTTCATCTTGGAAATCCCTTTACATAATGATCAAATGCATTTAAAAATGAATTTTACTCGATATTATTTTAGCGTGTTAAGAAATAATATTTAAGTTCATTTGACTATAATTTGAAGGGAGCAACATGGCGAAACCTCAATTTTTAACTATTCCTAACATACACGCCAAATATTAGGCTATTTAAAACAATTCAATTTTTTCCTCAAAATTTGTCGATATCGAAAGGGGTTAACCTATGGAAATGAGCCATTTTGATATGAAAATTTCAAAATTTTAAAATCGGCTAATACTTCACATTCATGTTGGAAATGGCTAAGAAGACAAGTTTCATCTTGGAAATCCCTTTACATAATGATCAAATGCATTTAAAAATGAATTTTACTCGATATTATTTTAGCGTGTTAAGAAATAATATTTAAGTTCATTTGACTATAATTTGAAGGGAGCAACATGGCGAAACCTCAATTTTTAACTATTCCTAACATACACGCCAAATATTAGGCTATTTAAAACAATTCAATTTTTTCCTCAAAATTTGTCGATATCGAAAGGGGTTAACCTATGGAAATGAGCCATTTTGATATGAAAATTTCAAAATTTTAAAATCGGCTAATACTTCACATGCATGTTGGAAATGGCTAAAAAGACAAGTTTCATCTTGGAAATCCCTTTACATAATGATCAGATGCATTTAAAAATGAATTTTACTCTATATTATTTTAGCGTGTTAAGAAATATTAGTTAACATCATTTGGCTATAATTTGAAGGGCGTAACATGATGAAACCTCAATTTTTAACCATTCCTAACATACACGCCAAATATTAGGCTATTTAAAACAATTCAATTTTATCCTCAAAATTTGTCGATATCGAAAGGGGTTAACCTATGGAAATGAGCCATTTTGATATGAAAATTTCAAAATTTTAAAATCGGCTAATACTTCACATGCATGTTGGAAATGGCTAAAAAGACAAGTTTCATCTTGGAAATCCCTTTACATAATGATCAGATGCATTTAAAAATGAATTTTACTCGATAATAGTTTAGCGTGTTAAGAAATATTATTTAACTTCATTGGCTATAATTTGAAGGGCGTAACATAGTGAAACCTTAATTTTTAACTATTCCAAACATACACGCCAAATATTAGGCTAATAAAAAAATTCAATATTTTCCTCTAAATTTGTCGATATCGAGAGGGGTTAACCTATGGAAATGAGCCATTTTGACATGAAAATTTCAAATTTTTAAAATCGGCTAATACTTCACATGCATGTTGGAAATGGCGAAAAAGACAAGTTTCATCTTGGAAATCCCTTTACATAATGATCAAATGCATTTAAAAATGAATTTTACTCGATATTATTTTACCGTGTTAAGAAATATTATTTAACTTCATTTGACAATAATTTGAAGGGAGCAACATGGTGAAACCTCAATTTTTAACTATTCATAACATACACGCCAAATATTAGGCTATTTAAAACAATTCAATTTTTTCCTCAAAATTTGTCGATATCGAAAGGGGTTAACCTATGGAAATGAGCCATTTTGATATGAAAATTTCAAAATTTTAAAATCGGCTAATACTTCACATTCATGTTGGAAATGGCTAAGAAGACAAGTTTCATCTTGGAAATCCCTTTACATAATGATCAAATGCATTTAAAAATGAATTTTACTCGATATTATTTTAGCGTGTTAAGAAATAATATTTAAGTTCATTTGACTATAATTTGAAGGGAGCAACATGGCGAAACCTCAATTTTTAACTATTCCTAACATACACGCCAAATATTAGGCTATTTAAAACAATTCAATTTTTTCCTCAAAATTTGTCGATATCGAAAGGGGTTAACCTATGGAAATGAGCCATTTTGATATGAAAATTTCAAAATTTTAAAATCGGCTAATACTTCACATGCATGTTGGAAATGGCGAAAAAGACAAGTTTCATCTTGGAAATCCCTTTACATAATGATCAGATGCATTTAAAAATGAATTTTACTCGATATTATTTTACCGTGTTAAGAAATATTATTTAACTTCATTTGACTATAATTTGAAGGGAGCAACATGGTGAAACCTCAATTTTTAACTATTCATAACATACACGCCAAATATTAGGCTATTTAAAACAATTCAATTTTTTCTCAAAATTTGTCGATATCGAAAGGTGTTAACCTATGAAAATGAGCCATTTTGATATGAAAATTTCAAAATTTTAAAATCGGCTAATACTTCACATTCATGTTGGAAATGGCTAAAGAGACAAGTTTCATCTTGGAAATCCCTTTACATAATGATCAAATGCATTTAAAAATGAGTTTCACTCGATATTATTTTAGCGTGTTAAGAAATAATATTTAAGTTCATTTGACTATAATTTGAAGGGAGCAACATGGCGAAACCTCAATTTTTAACTATTCCTAACATACACGCCAAATATTAGGCTATTTAAAACAATTCAATTTTTTCCTCAAAATTTGTCGATATCGAAAGGGGTTAACCTATGGAAATGAGCCATTTTGATATGAAAATTTCAAAATTTTAAAATCGCCTAATACTTCACATGCATGTTGGAAATGGCTAAAAAGACAAGTTTCATCTTGGAAATCCCTTTACATAATGATCAGATGCATTTAAAAATGAATTTTACTCGATATTATTTTACCGTGTTAAGAAATATTATTTAACTTCATTTGATTATAATTTGAAGGGAGCAACATGGTGAAACCTCAATTTTTAACTATTCATAACATACACGCCAAATATTAGGCTATTTAAAACAATTCAATTTTTTCCTCAAAATTTGTCGATATCGAAAGGGGTTAACCTATGGAAATGAGACATTTTGATATGAAAATTTCAAAATTTTAAAATCGGCTAATACTTCACATGCATGTTGGAAATGGCTAAAAAGACAAGTTTCATCTTGGAAATCCCTTTACATAATGATCAGATGCATTTAAAAATTAATTTTACTCGATATTATTTTACCGTGTTAAGAAATATTATTTAACATCATTTGGGTATAATTTGAAGGGAGCAACATGGTGAAACCTCAATTTTTAACTATTCATAACATACACGCCAAATATTAGGCTATTTAAAACAATTCAATTTTTTCCTCAAAATTTGTCGATATCGAAAGGGGTTAACCTATGGAAATGAGCCATTTTGATATGAAAATTTCAAAATTTTAAAATCGGCTAATACTTCACATTCATGTTGGAAATGGCTAAAGAGACAAGTTTCATCTTGGAAATCCCTTTACATAATGATCAAATGCATTTAAAAATGAGTTTCACTCGATATTATTTTAGCGTGTTAAGAAATAATATTTAAGTTCATTTGACTATAATTTGAAGGGAGCAACATGGCGAAACCTCAATTTTTAACTATTCCTAACATACACGCCAAATATTAGGCTATTTAAAACAATTCAATTTTTTCCTCAAAATTTGTCGATATCGAAAGGGGTTAACCTATGGAAATGAGCCATTTTGATATGAAAATTTCAAAATTTTAAAATCGGGTAATACTTCACATTCATGTTGGAAATGGCTAAGAAGACAAGTTTCATCTTGGAAATCCCTTTACATAATGATCAGATGCATTTAAAAATGAATTTTACTCGATATTATTTTAGCGTGTTAAGAAATATTAGTTAACATCATTTGGCTATAATTTGAAGGGCGCAACATGATGAAACCTCAATTTTTAACCATTCCTAACATACACGCCAAATATTAGGCTATTTAAAACAATTCAATTTTTTCCTCAAAATTTGTCGATATCGAAAGGGGTTAACCTATGGAAATGAGCCATTTTGATATGAAAATTTCAAAATTTTAAAATCGGCTAATACTTCACATGCATGTTGGAAATGGCTAAAAAGACAAGTTTCATCTTGGAAATCCCTTTACATAATGATCAAAAGCATTTAAAATAAATTTTACTCGATAATAGTTTAGCGTGTTAAGAAATATTATTTAACTTCATTTGGCTATAATTTGAAGGGCGTAACATGGTGAAACCTTAATTTTTAACTATTCCAAACATACACGCCAAATATTAGGCTATTAAAAAAAATTCAATATTTTCCTCAAAATTTGTCGATATCGAGAGGGGTTAACCTATGGAAATGAGCCATTTTGACATGAAAATTTCAAACTTTTAAAATCGGCTAATACTTCACATGCATGTTGGAAATGGCGAAAAAGACAAGTTTCATCTTGGAAATCCCTTTACATAATGATCAAATGTATTTAAAAATGAATTTTACTCGATATTATTTTAGCGTGTTAAGAAATAATATTTAAGTTCATTTGACTATAATTTGAAGGGAGCAACATGGCGAAACGTCAATTTTTAACTATTCCTAACATACACCCCAAATATTAGGCTATTTAAAACAATTCAATTTTTTCCTCAAAATTTGTCGATATCGAAAGGGGTTAACCTATGGAAATGAGCCATTTTGATATGAAAATTTCAAAATTTTAAAATCGGCTAATACTTCACATTCATGTTGGAAATGGCTAAGAAGACAAGTTTCATCTTGGAAATCCCTTTACATAATGATCAAATGCATTTAAAAATGAATTTTACTCGATATTATTTTACCGTGTTAAGAAATAATATTTAAGTTCATTTGACTATAATTTGAAGGGAGCAACATGGCGAAACCTCAATTTTTAACTATTCCTAACATACACCCCAAATATTAGGCTATTTAAAACAATTCAATTTTTTCCTCAAAATTTGTCGATATCGAAAGGGGTTAACCTATGGAAATGAGCCATTTTGATATGAAAATTTCAAAATTTTAAAATCGGCTAATACTTCACATTCATGTTGGAAATGGCTAAGAAGACAAGTTTCATCTTGGAAATCCCTTTACATAATGATCAAATGCATTTAAAAATGAATTTTACTCGATATTATTTTAGCGTGTTAAGAAATAATATTTAAGTTCATTTGACTATAATTTGAAGGGAGCAACATGGTGAAACCTCAATTTTTAACTATTCATAACATACACGCCAAATATTAGGCTATTTAAAACAATTCAATTTTTTCCTCAAAATTTGTCGATATCGAAAGGGGTTAACCTATGGAAATGAGCCATTTTGATATGAAAATTTCAAAATTTTAAAATCGGCTAATACTTCACATTCATGTTGGAAATGGCTAAAGAGACAAGTTTCATCTTTGAAATCCCTTTACATAATGATCAAATGCATTTAAAAATGAGTTTCACTCGATATTATTTTAGCGTGTTAAGAAATAATATTTAAGTTCATTTGACTATAATTTGAAGGGAGCAACATGGCGAAACCTCAATTTTTAACTATTCCTAACATACACGCCAAATATTAGGCTATTTAAAACAATTCAATTTTTTTCCTCAAAATTTGTCGATATCGAAAGGGGTTCACCTATGGAAATGAGCCATTTTGATATGAAAATTTCAAAATTTTAAAATCGGCTAATACTTCACATGCATGTTGGAAATGGCTAAAAAGACAAGTTTCATCTTGGAAATCCCTTTACATAATGATCAGATGCATTTAAAAATGAATTTTACTCGATATTATTTTACCGTGTTAAGAAATATTATTTAACTTCATTTGACTATAATTTGAAGGGAGCAACATGGCGAAACCTCAATTTTTAACTATTCCTAACATACACCCCAAATATTAGGCTATTTAAAACAATTCAATTTTTTCCTCAAAATTTGTCGATATCGAAAGGGGTTAACCTATGGAAATGAGCCATTTTGATATGTAAATTTCAAAATTTTAAAATCGGCTAATACTTCACATTCATGTTGGAAATGGCTAAGAAGACAAGTTTCATCTTGGAAATCCCTTTACATAATGATCAAATGCATTTAAAAATGAATTTTACTCGATATTATTTTAGCGTGTTAAGAAATAATATTTAAGTTCATTTGACTATAATTTGAAGGGAGCAACATGGCGAAACCTCAATTTTTAACTATTCCTAACATACACGCCAAATATTAGGCTATTTAAAACAATTCAATTTTTTCCTCAAAATTTGTCGATATCGAAAGGGGTTAACCTATGGAAATGAGCCATTTTGATATGAAAATTTCAAAATTTTAAAATCGGCTAATACTTCACATTCATGTTGGAAATGGCTAAGAAGACAAGTTTCATCTTGGAAATCCCTTTACATAATGATCAAATGCATTTAAAAATGAATTTTACTCGATATTATTTTAGCGTGTTAAGAAATAATATTTAAGTTCATTTGACTATAATTTGAAGGGAGCAACATGGCGAAACCTCAATTTTTAACTATTCCTAACATACACGCCAAATATTAGGCTATTTAAAACAATTCAATTTTTTCCTCAAAATTTGTCGATATCGAAAGGGGTTAACCTATGGAAATGAGCCATTTTGATATGAAAATTTCAAAATTTTAAAATCGGCTAATACTTCACATGCATGTTGGAAATGGCTAAAAAGACAAGTTTCATCTTGGAAATCCCTTTACATAATGATCAGATGCATTTAAAAATGAATTTTACTCTATATTATTTTAGCGTGTTAAGAAATATTAGTTAACATCATTTGGCTATAATTTGAAGGGCGTAACATGATGAAACCTCAATTTTTAACCATTCCTAACATACACGCCAAATATTAGGCTATTTAAAACAATTCAATTTTATCCTCAAAATTTGTCGATATCGAAAGGGGTTAACCTATGGAAATGAGCCATTTTGATATGAAAATTTCAAAATTTTAAAATCGGCTAATACTTCACATGCATGTTGGAAATGGCTAAAAAGACAAGTTTCATCTTGGAAATCCCTTTACATAATGATCAGATGCATTTAAAAATGAATTTTACTCGATAATAGTTTAGCGTGTTAAGAAATATTATTTAACTTCATTGGCTATAATTTGAAGGGCGTAACATAGTGAAACCTTAATTTTTAACTATTCCAAACATACACGCCAAATATTAGGCTATAAAAAAATTCAATATTTTCCTCTAAATTTGTCGATATCGAGAGGGGTTAACCTATGGAAATGAGCCATTTTGACATGAAAATTTCAAATTTTTAAAATCGGCTAATACTTCACATGCATGTTGGAAATGGCGAAAAAGACAAGTTTCATCTTGGAAATCCCTTTACATAATGATCAAATGCATTTAAAAATGAATTTTACTCGATATTATTTTACCGTGTTAAGAAATATTATTTAACTTCATTTGACAATAATTTGAAGGGAGCAACATGGTGAAACCTCAATTTTTAACTATTCATAACATACACGCCAAATATTAGGCTATTTAAAACAATTCAATTTTTTCCTCAAAATTTGTCGATATCGAAAGGGGTTAACCTATGGAAATGAGCCATTTTGATATGAAAATTTCAAAATTTTAAAATCGGCTAATACTTCACATTCATGTTGGAAATGGCTAAGAAGACAAGTTTCATCTTGGAAATCCCTTTACATAATGATCAAATGCATTTAAAAATGAATTTTACTCGATATTATTTTAGCGTGTTAAGAAATAATATTTAAGTTCATTTGACTATAATTTGAAGGGAGCAACATGGCGAAACCTCAATTTTTAACTATTCCTAACATACACGCCAAATATTAGGCTATTTAAAACAATTCAATTTTTTCCTCAAAATTTGTCGATATCGAAAGGGGTTAACCTATGGAAATGAGCCATTTTGATATGAAAATTTCAAAATTTTAAAATCGGCTAATACTTCACATGCATGTTGGAAATGGCGAAAAAGACAAGTTTCATCTTGGAAATCCCTTTACATAATGATCAGATGCATTTAAAAATGAATTTTACTCGATATTATTTTACCGTGTTAAGAAATATTATTTAACTTCATTTGACTATAATTTGAAGGGAGCAACATGGTGAAACCTCAATTTTTAACTATTCATAACATACACGCCAAATATTAGGCTATTTAAAACAATTCAATTTTTTCTCAAAATTTGTCGATATCGAAAGGTGTTAACCTATGAAAATGAGCCATTTTGATATGAAAATTTCAAAATTTTAAAATCGGCTAATACTTCACATTCATGTTGGAAATGGCTAAAGAGACAAGTTTCATCTTGGAAATCCCTTTACATAATGATCAAATGCATTTAAAAATGAGTTTCACTCGATATTATTTTAGCGTGTTAAGAAATAATATTTAAGTTCATTTGACTATAATTTGAAGGGAGCAACATGGCGAAACCTCAATTTTTAACTATTCCTAACATACACGCCAAATATTAGGCTATTTAAAACAATTCAATTTTTTCCTCAAAATTTGTCGATATCGAAAGGGGTTAACCTATGGAAATGAGCCATTTTGATATGAAAATTTCAAAATTTTAAAATCGCCTAATACTTCACATGCATGTTGGAAATGGCTAAAAAGACAAGTTTCATCTTGGAAATCCCTTTACATAATGATCGATGCATTTAAAAATGAATTTTACTCGATATTATTTTACCGTGTTAAGAAATATTATTTAACTTCATTTGATTATAATTTGAAGGGAGCAACATGGTGAAACCTCAATTTTTAACTATTCATAACATACACGCCAAATATTAGGCTATTTAAAACAATTCAATTTTTTCCTCAAAATTTGTCGATATCGAAAGGGGTTAACCTATGGAAATGAGACATTTTGATATGAAAATTTCAAAATTTTAAAATCGGCTAATACTTCACATGCATGTTGGAAATGGCTAAAAAGACAAGTTTCATCTTGGAAATCCCTTTACATAATGATCAGATGCATTTAAAAATTAATTTTACTCGATATTATTTTACCGTGTTAAGAAATATTATTTAACATCATTTGGGTATAATTTGAAGGGAGCAACATGGTGAAACCTCAATTTTTAACTATTCATAACATACACGCCAAATATTAGGCTATTTAAAACAATTCAATTTTTTCCTCAAAATTTGTCGATATCGAAAGGGGTTAACCTATGGAAATGAGCCATTTTGATATGAAAATTTCAAAATTTTAAAATCGGCTAATACTTCACATTCATGTTGGAAATGGCTAAAGAGACAAGTTTCATCTTGGAAATCCCTTTACATAATGATCAAATGCATTTAAAAATGAGTTTCACTCGATATTATTTTAGCGTGTTAAGAAATAATATTTAAGTTCATTTGACTATAATTTGAAGGGAGCAACATGGCGAAACCTCAATTTTTAACTATTCCTAACATACACGCCAAATATTAGGCTATTTAAAACAATTCAATTTTTTTCCTCAAAATTTGTCGATATCGAAAGGGGTTAACCTATGGAAATGAGCCATTTTGATATGAAAATTTCAAAATTTTAAAATCGGCTAATACTTCACATGCATGTTGGAAATGGCTAAAAAGACAAGTTTCATCTTGGAAATCCCTTTACATAATGATCGATGCATTTAAAAATGAATTTTACTCGATATTATTTTAGCGTGTTAAGAAATATTAGTTAACATCATTTGGCTATAATTTGAAGGGCGTAACATGATGAAACCTCAATTTTTAACCATTCCTAACATACACGCCAAATATTAGGCAATTTAAAATTTTCAATTTTTTCCTCAAAATTTTTCGATATCGAAAGGGGTGAACCTATGAAAATGAGCCATTTGGACATGACAATTTCAAAATTTTCCAATCGGCTAATATTTCACATGCATGTTGGAAATGGCTAAAAAGACAAGTTTCATCTTGGAAATCCCTTTACATAATGATCAAAAGCATTTAAAATAAATTTTACTCGATAATAGTTTAGCGTGTTAAGAAATATTATTTAACTTCATTTGGCTATAATTTGAAGGGCGTAACATAGTGAAACCTTAATTTTTAACTATTCCAAACATACACGCCAAATATTAGGCTATTAAAAAAATTCAATATTTTCCTCAAAATTTGTCGATATCGAGAGGGGTTAACCTATGGAAATGAGCCATTTTGACATGAAAATTTCAAATTTTTAAAATCGGCTAATACTTCACATGCATGTTGGAAATGGCGAAAAAGACAAGTTTCATCTTGGAAATCCCTTTACATAATGATCAAATGCATTTAAAAATGAATTTTACTCGATATTATTTTAGCGTGTTAAGAAATAATATTTAAGTTCATTTGACTATAATTTGAAGGGAGCAACATGGCGAAACCTCAATTTTTAACTATTCCTAACATACACGCCAAATATTAGGCTATTTAAAACAATTCAATTTTTTCCTCAAAATTTGTCGATATCGAAAGGGGTTAACCTATGGAAATGAGCCATTTTGATATGAAAATTTCAAAATTTTAAAATCGGCTAATACTTCACATGCATGTTGGAAATGGCTAAAAAGACAAGTTTCATCTTGGAAATCCCTTTACATAATGATCAAATGCATTTAAAAATGAATTTTACTCGATATTATTTTAGCGTGTTAAGAAATAATATTTAAGTTCATTTGACTATAATTTGAAGGGAGCAACATGGCGAAACCTCGGTTTTTAACTATTCCTAACATACACGCCAAATATTAGGCTATTTAAAACAATTCAATTTTTTCCTCAAAATTTGTCGATATCGAAAGGGGTTAACCTATGGAAATGAGCCATTTTGATATGAAAATTTCAAAATTTTAAAATCGGCTAATACTTCACATGCATGTTGGAAATGGCTAAAAAGACAAGTTTCATCTTGGAAATCCCTTTACATAATGATCAAATGCATTTAAAAATGAGTTTCACTCGATATTATTTTAGCGTGTTAAGAAATAATATTTAAGTTCATTTGACTATAATTTGAAGGGAGCAACATGGCGAAACCTCAATTTTTAACTATTCCTAACATACACGCCAAATATTAGGCTATTTAAAACAATTCAATTTTTTCCTCAAAATTTGTCGATATCGAAAGGGGTTAACCTATGGAAATGAGCCATTTTGATATGAAAATTTCAAAATTGTAAAATCGGCTAATACTTCACATGCATGTTGGAAATGGCTAAAAAGACAAGTTTCATCTTGGAAATCCCTTTACATAATGATCGGATGCATTTAAAAATGAATTTTACTCGATATTATTTTACCGTGTTAAGAAATATTATTTAACTTCATTTGATTATAATTTGAAGGGAGCAACATGGTGAAACCTCAATTTTTAACTATTCATAACATACACGCCAAATATTAGGCTATTTAAAACAATTCAATTTTTTCCTCAAAATTTGTCGATATCGAGAGGGGTTAACCTATGGAAATGAGCCATTTTGACATGAAAATTTCAAATTTTTAAAATCGGCTAATACTTCACATGCATGTTGGAAATGGCGAAAAAGACAAGTTTCATCTTGGAAATCCCTTTACATAATGATCGATGCATTTAAAAATGAATTTTACTCGATATTATTTTAGCGTGTTAAGAAATATTAGTTAACATCATTTGGCTATAATTTGAAGGGCGTAACATGATGAAACCTCAATTTTTAACCATTCCTAACATACACGCCAAATATTAGGCAATTTAAAATTTTCAATTTTTTCCTCAAAATTTTTCGATATCGAAAGGGGTGAACCTATGAAAATGAGCCATTTGGACATGACAATTTCAAAATTTTCCAATCGGCTAATATTTCACATGCATGTTGGAAATGGCTAAAAAGACAAGTTTCATCTTGGAAATCCCTTTACATAATGATCAAAAGCATTTAAAATAAATTTTACTCGATAATAGTTTAGCGTGTTAAGAAATATTATTTAACTTCATTTGGCTATAATTTGAAGGGCGTAACATAGTGAAACCTTAATTTTTAACTATTCCAAACATACACGCCAAATATTAGGCTATTAAAAAAATTCAATATTTTCCTCAAAATTTGTCGATATCGAGAGGGGTTAACCTATGGAAATGAGCCATTTTGACATGAAAATTTCAAATTTTTAAAATCGGCTAATACTTCACATGCATGTTGGAAATGGCGAAAAAGACAAGTTTCATCTTGGAAATCCCTTTACATAATGATCAAATGCATTTAAAAATGAATTTTACTCAATATTATTTTACCGTGTTAAGAAATATTATTTAACTTCATTTGACTATAATTTGAAGGGAGCAACATGGTGAAACCTCAATTTTTAACTATTCATAACATACACGCCAAATATTAGGCTATTTAAAACAATTCAATTTTTTCCTCAAAATTTGTCGATATCGAAAGGGGTTAACCTATGGAAATGAGCCATTTTGATATGAAAATTTCAAAATTTTAAAATCGGCTAATACTTCACATTCATGTTGGAAATGGCTAAGAAGACAAGTTTCATCTTGGAAATCCCTTTACATAATGATCAAATGCATTTAAAAATGAATTTTACTCGATATTATTTTAGCGTGTTAAGAAATAATATTTAAGTTCATTTGACTATAATTTGAAGGGAGCAACATGGCGAAACCTCAATTTTTAACTATTCCTAACATACACGCCAAATATTAGGCTATTTAAAACAATTCAATTTTTTCCTCAAAATTTGTCGATATCGAAAGGGGTTAACCTATGGAAATGAGCCATTTTGATATGAAAATTTCAAAATTTTAAAATCGGCTAATACTTCACATGCATGTTGGAAATGGCTAAAAAGACAAGTTTCATCTTGGAAATCCCTTTACATAATGATCAAATGCATTTAAAAATGAATTTTACTCGATATTATTTTAGCGTGTTAAGAAATAATATTTAAGTTCATTTGACTATAATTTGAAGGGAGCAACATGGCGAAACCTCAGTTTTTAACTATTCCTAACATACACGCCAAATATTAGGCTATTTAAAACAATTCAATTTTTTCCTCAAAATTTGTCGATATCGAAAGGGGTTAACCTATGGAAATGAGCCATTTTGATATGAAAATTTCAAAATTTTAAAATCGGCTAATACTTCACATGCATGTTGGAAATGGCTAAAAAGACAAGTTTCATCTTGGAAATCCCTTTACATAATGATCAAATGCATTTAAAAATGAGTTTCACTCGATATTATTTTAGCGTGTTAAGAAATAATATTTAAGTTCATTTGACTATAATTTGAAGGGAGCAACATGGCGAAACCTCAATTTTTAACTATTCCTAACATACACGCCAAATATTAGGCTATTTAAAACAATTCAATTTTTTCCTCAAAATTTGTCGATATCGAAAGGGGTTAACCTATGGAAATGAGCCATTTTGATATGAAAATTTCAAAATTGTAAAATCGGCTAATACTTCACATGCATGTTGGAAATGGCTAAAAAGACAAGTTTCATCTTGGAAATCCCTTTACATAATGATCGATGCATTTAAAAATGAATTTTACTCGATATTATTTTACCGTGTTAAGAAATATTATTTAACTTCATTTGATTATAATTTGAAGGGAGCAACATGGTGAAACCTCAATTTTTAACTATTCATAACATACACGCCAAATATTAGGCTATTTAAAACAATTCAATTTTTTTCCTCAAAATTTGTCGATATCGAAAGGGGTTAACCTATGGAAATGAGCCATTTTGATATGAAAATTTCAAAATTTTAAAATCGGCTAATACTTCACATTCATGTTGGAAATGGCTAAAGAGACAAGTTTCATCTTGGAAATCCCTTTACATAATGATCAAATGCATTTAAAAATGAGTTTCACTCGATATTATTTTAGCGTGTTAAGAAATAATATTTAAGTTCATTTGACTATAATTTGAAGGGAGCAACATGGCGAAACCTCAATTTTTAACTATTCCTAACATACACGCCAAATATTAGGCTATTTAAAACAATTCAATTTTTTCCTCAAAATTTGTCGATATCGAAAGGGGTTAACCTATGGAAATGAGCCATTTTGATATGAAAATTTCAAAATTTTAAAATCGGCTAATACTTCACATGCATGTTGGAAATGGCTAAAAAGACAAGTTTCATCTTGGAAATCCCTTTACATAATGATCGATGCATTTAAAAATGAATTTTACTCGATATTATTTTAGCGTGTTAAGAAATATTAGTTAACATCATTTGGCTATAATTTGAAGGGCGTAACATGATGAAACCTCAATTTTTAACCATTCCTAACATACACGCCAAATATTAGGCAATTTAAAATTTTCAATTTTTTCCTCAAAATTTTTCGATATCGAAAGGGGTGAACCTATGAAAATGAGCCATTTGGACATGACAATTTCAAAATTTTCCAATCGGCTAATATTTCACATGCATGTTGGAAATGGCTAAAAAGACAAGTTTCATCTTGGAAATCCCTTTACATAATGATCAAAAGCATTTAAAATAAATTTTACTCGATAATAGTTTAGCGTGTTAAGAAATATTATTTAACTTCATTTGGCTATAATTTGAAGGGCGTAACATAGTGAAACCTTAATTTTTAACTATTCCAAACATACACGCCAAATATTAGGCTATTAAAAAAATTCAATATTTTCCTCAAAATTTGTCGATATCGAGAGGGGTTAACCTATGGAAATGAGCCATTTTGACATGAAAATTTCAAATTTTTAAAATCGGCTAATACTTCACATGCATGTTGGAAATGGCGAAAAAGACAAGTTTCATCTTGGAAATCCCTTTACATAATGATCAAATGCATTTAAAAATGAATTTTACTCGATATTATTTTAGCGTGTTAAGAAATAATATTTAAGTTCATTTGACTATAATTTGAAGGGAGCAACATGGCGAAACCTCAATTTTTAACTATTCCTAACATACACGCCAAATATTAGGCTATTTAAAACAATTCAATTTTTTCCTCAAAATTTGTCGATATCGAAAGGGGTTAACCTATGGAAATGAGCCATTTTGATATGAAAATTTCAAAATTTTAAAATCGGCTAATACTTCACATGCATGTTGGAAATGGCTAAAAAGACAAGTTTCATCTTGGAAATCCCTTTACATAATGATCAAATGCATTTAAAAATGAATTTTACTCGATATTATTTTAGCGTGTTAAGAAATAATATTTAAGTTCATTTGACTATAATTTGAAGGGAGCAACATGGCGAAACCTCAGTTTTTAACTATTCCTAACATACACGCCAAATATTAGGCTATTTAAAACAATTCAATTTTTTCCTCAAAATTTGTCGATATCGAAAGGGGTTAACCTGTGGAAATGAGCCATTTTGATATGAAAATTTCAAAATTTTAAAATCGGCTAATACTTCACATGCATGTTGGAAATGGCTAAAAAGACAAGTTTCATCTTGGAAATCCCTTTACATAATGATCAAATGCATTTAAAAATGAGTTTCACTCGATATTATTTTAGCGTGTTAAGAAATAATATTTAAGTTCATTTGACTATAATTTGAAGGGAGCAACATGGCGAAACCTCAATTTTTAACTATTCCTAACATACACGCCAAATATTAGGCTATTTAAAACAATTCAATTTTTTCCTCAAAATTTGTCGATATCGAAAGGGGTTAACCTATGGAAATGAGCCATTTTGATATGAAAATTTCAAAATTGTAAAATCGGCTAATACTTCACATGCATGTTGGAAATGGCTAAAAAGACAAGTTTCATCTTGGAAATCCCTTTACATAATGATCAGATGCATTTAAAAATGAATTTTACTCGATATTATTTTACCGTGTTAAGAAATATTATTTAACTTCATTTGATTATAATTTGAAGGGAGCAACATGGTGAAACCTCAATTTTTAACTATTCATAACATACACGCCAAATATTAGGCTATTTAAAACAATTCAATTTTTTCCTCAAAATTTGTCGATATCGAGAGGGGTTAACCTATGGAAATGAGCCATTTTGACATGAAAATTTCAAATTTTTAAAATCGGCTAATACTTCACATGCATGTTGGAAATGGCGAAAAAGACAAGTTTCATCTTGGAAATCCCTTTACATAATGATCAGATGCATTTAAAAATGAATTTTACTCGATATTATTTTAGCGTGTTAAGAAATATTAGTTAACATCATTTGGCTATAATTTGAAGGGCGTAACATGATGAAACCTCAATTTTTAACCATTCCTAACATACACGCCAAATATTAGGCAATTTAAAATTTTCAATTTTTTCCTCAAAATTTTTCGATATCGAAAGGGGTGAACCTATGAAAATGAGCCATTTGGACATGACAATTTCAAAATTTTCCAATCGGCTAATATTTCACATGCATGTTGGAAATGGCTAAAAAGACAAGTTTCATCTTGGAAATCCCTTTACATAATGATCAAAAGCATTTAAAATAAATTTTACTCGATAATAGTTTAGCGTGTTAAGAAATATTATTTAACTTCATTTGGCTATAATTTGAAGGGCGTAACATAGTGAAACCTTAATTTTTAACTATTCCAAACATACACGCCAAATATTAGGCTATAAAAAAATTCAATATTTTCCTTAAAATTTGTCGATATCGAGAGGGGTTAACCTATGGAAATGAGCCATTTTGACATGAAAATTTCAAATTTTTAAAATCGGCTAATACTTCACATGCATGTTGGAAATGGCGAAAAAGACAAGTTTCATCTTGGAAATCCCTTTACATAATGATCAAATGCATTTAAAAATGAATTTTACTCAATATTATTTTACCGTGTTAAGAAATATTATTTAACTTCATTTGACTATAATTTGAAGGGAGCAACATGGTGAAACCTCAATTTTTAACTATTCATAACATACACGCCAAATATTAGGCTATTTAAAACAATTCAATTTTTTTCCTCAAAATTTGTCGATATCGAAAGGGGTTAACCTATGGAAATGAGCCATTTTGATATGAAAATTTCAAAATTTTAAAATCGGCTAATACTTCACATTCATGTTGGAAATGGCTAAGAAGACAAGTTTCATCTTGGAAATCCCTTTACATAATGATCAAATGCATTTAAAAATGAATTTTACTCGATATTATTTTAGCGTGTTAAGAAATAATATTTAAGTTCATTTGACTATAATTTGAAGGGAGCAACATGGCGAAACCTCAATTTTTAACTATTCCTAACATACACGCCAAATATTAGGCTATTTAAAACAATTCAATTTTTTCCTCAAAATTTGTCGATATCGAAAGGGGTTAACCTATGGAAATGAGCCATTTTGATATGAAAATTTCAAAATTTTAAAATCGGCTAATACTTCACATGCATGTTGGAAATGGCTAAAAAGACAAGTTTCATCTTGGAAATCCCTTTACATAATGATCAAATGCATTTAAAAATGAATTTTACTCGATATTATTTTAGCGTGTTAAGAAATAATATTTAAGTTCATTTGACTATAATTTGAAGGGAGCAACATGGCGAAACCTCGGTTTTTAACTATTCCTAACATACACGCCAAATATTAGGCTATTTAAAACAATTCAATTTTTTCCTCAAAATTTGTCGATATCGAAAGGGGTTAACCTATGGAAATGAGCCATTTTGATATGAAAATTTCAAAATTTTAAAATCGGCTAATACTTCACATGCATGTTGGAAATGGCTAAAAAGACAAGTTTCATCTTGGAAATCCCTTTACATAATGATCAAATGCATTTAAAAATGAGTTTCACTCGATATTATTTTAGCGTGTTAAGAAATAATATTTAAGTTCATTTGACTATAATTTGAAGGGAGCAACATGGCGAAACCTCAATTTTTAACTATTCCTAACATACACGCCAAATATTAGGCTATTTAAAACAATTCAATTTTTTCCTCAAAATTTGTCGATATCGAAAGGGGTTAACCTATGGAAATGAGCCATTTTGATATGAAAATTTCAAAATTGTAAAATCGGCTAATACTTCACATGCATGTTGGAAATGGCTAAAAAGACAAGTTTCATCTTGGAAATCCCTTTACATAATGATCGATGCATTTAAAAATGAATTTTACTCGATATTATTTTACCGTGTTAAGAAATATTATTTAACTTCATTTGATTATAATTTGAAGGGAGCAACATGGTGAAACCTCAATTTTTAACTATTCATAACATACACGCCAAATATTAGGCTATTTAAAACAATTCAATTTTTTCCTCAAAATTTGTCGATATCGAGAGGGGTTAACCTATGGAAATGAGCCATTTGGACATGAAAATTTCAAATTTTTAAAATCGGCTAATACTTCACATGCATGTTGGAAATGGCGAAAAAGACAAGTTTCATCTTGGAAATCCCTTTACATAATGATCAGATGCATTTAAAAATGAATTTTACTCGATATTATTTTAGCGTGTTAAGAAATATTATTTAACTTCATTTGACTATAATTTGAAGGGAGCAACATGGTGAAACCTCAATTTTTAACTATTCATAACATACACGCCAAATATTAGGCTATTTAAAACAATTCAATTTTTTCCTCAAAATTTGTCGATATCGAAAGGGGTTAACCTATGGAAATGAGCCATTTTGATATGAAAATTTCAAAATTTTAAAATCGGCTAATACTTCACATTCATGTTGGAAATGGCTAAGAAGACAAGTTTCATCTTGGAAATCCCTTTACATAATGATCAAATGCATTTAAAAATGAATTTTACTCGATATTATTTTAGCGTGTTAAGAAATAATATTTAAGTTCATTTGACTATAATTTGAAGGGAGCAACATGGCGAAACCTCAATTTTTAACTATTCCTAACATACACGCCAAATATTAGGCTATTTAAAACAATTCAATTTTTTCCTCAAAATTTGTCGATATCGAAAGGGGTTAACCTATGGAAATGAGCCATTTTGATATGAAAATTTCAAAATTTTAAAATCGGCTAATACTTCACATGCATGTTGGAAATGGCGAAAAAGACAAGTTTCATCTTGGAAATCCCTTTACATAATGATCAGATGCATTTAAAAATGAATTTTACTCGATATTGTTTTACCGTGTTAAGAAATATTATTTAACTTCATTTGACTATAATTTGAAGGGAGCAACATGGCGAAACCTCAATTTTTAACTATTCATAACATACACGCCAAATATTAGGCTATTTAAAACAATTCAATTTTTTCTCAAAATTTGTCGATATCGAAAGGGGTTAACGTATGGAAATGAGCCATTTTGATATGAAAATTTCAAAATTTTAAAATCGGCTAATACTTCACATTCATGTTGGAAATGGCTAAAGAGACAAGTTTCATCTTGGAAATCCCTTTACATAATGATCAAATGCATTTAAAAATGAGTTTCACTCGATATTATTTTAGCGTGTTAAGAAATAATATTTAAGTTCATTTGACTATAATTTGAAGGGAGCAACATGGCGAAACCTCAATTTTTAACTATTCCTAACATACACGCCAAATATTAGGCTATTTAAAACAATTCAATTTTTTCCTCAAAATTTGTCGATATCGAAAGGGGTTAACCTATGGAAATGAGCCATTTTGATATGAAAATTTCAAAATTTTAAAATCGGCTAATACTTCACATGCATGTTGGAAATGGCTAAAAAGACAAGTTTCATCTTGGAAATCCCTTTACATAATGATCAGATGCATTTAAAAATGAATTTTACTCGATATTATTTTACCGTGTTAAGAAATATTATTTAACTTCATTTGATTATAATTTGAAGGGAGCAACATGGTGAAACCTCAATTTTTAACTATTCATAACATACACGCCAAATATTAGGCTATTTAAAACAATTCAATTTTTTCCTCAAAATTTGTCGATATCGAGAGGGGTTAACCTATGGAAATGAGCCATTTTGACATGAAAATTTCAAATTTTTAAAATCGCCTAATACTTCACATGCATGTTGGAAATGGCGAAAAAGACAAGTTTCATCTTGGAAATCCCTTTACATAATGATCAGATGCATTTAAAAATGAATTTTACTCGATATTATTTTACCGTGTTAAGAAATATTATTTAACTTCATTTGACTATAATTTGAAGGGAGCAACATGGTGAAACCTCAATTTTTAACTATTCATAACATACACGCCAAATATTAGGCTATTTAAAACAATTCAATTTTTTCCTCAAAATTTGTCGATATCGAAAGGGGTTAACCTATGGAAATGAGCCATTTTGATATGAAAATTTCAAAATTTTAAAATCGGCTAATACTTCACATGCATGTTGGAAATGGCTAAAAAGACAAGTTTCATCTTGGAAATCCCTTTACATAATGATCAAATGCATTTAAAAATGAGTTTCACTCGATATTATTTTAGCGTGTTAAGAAATAATATTTAAGTTCATTTGACTATAATTTGAAGGGAGCAACATGGCGAAACCTCAATTTTTAACTATTCCTAACATACACGCCAAATATTAGGCTATTTAAAACAATTCAATTTTTTCCTCAAAATTTGTCGATATCGAAAGGGGTTAACCTATGGAAATGAGCCATTTTGATATGAAAATTTCAAAATTGTAAAATCGGCTAATACTTCACATGCATGTTGGAAATGGCTAAAAAGACAAGTTTCATCTTGGAAATCCCTTTACATAATGATCGGATGCATTTAAAAATGAATTTTACTCGATATTATTTTACCGTGTTAAGAAATATTATTTAACTTCATTTGATTATAATTTGAAGGGAGCAACATGGTGAAACCTCAATTTTTAACTATTCATAACATACACGCCAAATATTAGGCTATTTAAAACAATTCAATTTTTTCCTCAAAATTTGTCGATATCGAGAGGGGTTAACCTATGGAAATGAGCCATTTGGACATGAAAATTTCAAATTTTTAAAATCGGCTAATACTTCACATGCATGTTGGAAATGGCGAAAAAGACAAGTTTCATCTTGGAAATCCCTTTACATAATGATCGGATGCATTTAAAAATGAATTTTACTCGATATTATTTTAGCGTGTTAAGAAATATTATTTAACTTCATTTGACTATAATTTGAAGGGAGCAACATGGTGAAACCTCAATTTTTAACTATTCATAACATACACGCCAAATATTAGGCTATTTAAAACAATTCAATTTTTTCCTCAAAATTTGTCGATATCGAAAGGGGTTAACCTATGGAAATGAGCCATTTTGATATGAAAATTTCAAAATTTTAAAATCGGCTAATACTTCACATTCATGTTGGAAATGGCTAAGAAGACAAGTTTCATCTTGGAAATCCCTTTACATAATGATCAAATGCATTTAAAAATGAATTTTACTCGATATTATTTTAGCGTGTTAAGAAATAATATTTAAGTTCATTTGACTATAATTTGAAGGGAGCAACATGGCGAAACCTCAATTTTTAACTATTCCTAACATACACGCCAAATATTAGGCTATTTAAAACAATTCAATTTTTTCCTCAAAATTTGTCGATATCGAAAGGGGTTAACCTATGGAAATGAGCCATTTTGATATGAAAATTTCAAAATTTTAAAATCGGCTAATACTTCACATGCATGTTGGAAATGGCGAAAAAGACAAGTTTCATCTTGGAAATCCCTTTACATAATGATCAGATGCATTTAAAAATGAATTTTACTCGATATTGTTTTACCGTGTTAAGAAATATTATTTAACTTCATTTGACTATAATTTGAAGGGAGCAACATGGCGAAACCTCAATTTTTAACTATTCATAACATACACGCCAAATATTAGGCTATTTAAAACAATTCAATTTTTTCTCAAAATTTGTCGATATCGAAAGGGGTTAACGTATGGAAATGAGCCATTTTGATATGAAAATTTCAAAATTTTAAAATCGGCTAATACTTCACATTCATGTTGGAAATGGCTAAAGAGACAAGTTTCATCTTGGAAATCCCTTTACATAATGATCAAATGCATTTAAAAATGAGTTTCACTCGATATTATTTTAGCGTGTTAAGAAATAATATTTAAGTTCATTTGACTATAATTTGAAGGGAGCAACATGGCGAAACCTCAATTTTTAACTATTCCTAACATACACGCCAAATATTAGGCTATTTAAAACAATTCAATTTTTTCCTCAAAATTTGTCGATATCGAAAGGGGTTAACCTATGGAAATGAGCCATTTTGATATGAAAATTTCAAAATTTTAAAATCGGCTAATACTTCACATGCATGTTGGAAATGGCTAAAAAGACAAGTTTCATCTTGGAAATCCCTTTACATAATGATCAGATGCATTTAAAAATGAATTTTACTCGATATTATTTTACCGTGTTAAGAAATATTATTTAACTTCATTTGATTATAATTTGAAGGGAGCAACATGGTGAAACCTCAATTTTTAACTATTCATAACATACACGCCAAATATTAGGCTATTTAAAACAATTCAATTTTTTCCTCAAAATTTGTCGATATCGAGAGGGGTTAACCTATGGAAATGAGCCATTTTGACATGAAAATTTCAAATTTTTAAAATCGCCTAATACTTCACATGCATGTTGGAAATGGCGAAAAAGACAAGTTTCATCTTGGAAATCCCTTTACATAATGATCAGATGCATTTAAAAATGAATTTTACTCGATATTATTTTACCGTGTTAAGAAATATTATTTAACTTCATTTGACTATAATTTGAAGGGAGCAACATGGTGAAACCTCAATTTTTAACTATTCATAACATACACGCCAAATATTAGGCTATTTAAAACAATTCAATTTTTTCCTCAAAATTTGTCGATATCGAAAGGGGTTAACCTATGGAAATGAGCCATTTTGATATGAAAATTTCAAAATTTTAAAATCGGCTAATACTTCACATTGATGTTGGAAATGGCTAAGAAGACAAGTTTCATCTTGGAAATCCCTTTACATAATGATCAAATGCATTTAAAAATGAATTTTACTCGATATTATTTTAGCGTGTTAAGAAATAATATTTAAGTTCATTTGACTATAATTTGAAGGGAGCAACATGGCGAAACCTCAATTTTTAACTATTCCTAACATACACGCCAAATATTAGGCTATTTAAAACAATTCAATTTTTTCCTCAAAATTTGTCGATATCGAAAGGGGTTAACCTATGGAAATGAGCCATTTTGATATGAAAATTTCAAAATTGTAAAATCGGCTAATACTTCACATGCATGTTGGAAATGGCTAAAAAGACAAGTTTCATCTTGGAAATCCCTTTACATAATGATCGGATGCATTTAAAAATGAATTTTACTCGATATTATTTTACCGTGTTAAGAAATATTATTTAACTTCATTTGATTATAATTTGAAGGGAGCAACATGGTGAAACCTCAATTTTTAACTATTCATAACATACACGCCAAATATTAGGCTATTTAAAACAATTCAATTTTTTCCTCAAAATTTGTCGATATCGAGAGGGGTTAACCTATGGAAATGAGCCATTTGGACATGAAAATTTCAAATTTTTAAAATCGGCTAATACTTCACATGCATGTTGGAAATGGCGAAAAAGACAAGTTTCATCTTGGAAATCCCTTTACATAATGATCGATGCATTTAAAAATGAATTTTACTCGATATTATTTTAGCGTGTTAAGAAATATTATTTAACTTCATTTGACTATAATTTGAAGGGAGCAACATGGTGAAACCTCAATTTTTAACTATTCATAACATACACGCCAAATATTAGGCTATTTAAAACAATTCAATTTTTTCCTCAAAATTTGTCGATATCGAAAGGGGTTAACCTATGGAAATGAGCCATTTTGATATGAAAATTTCAAAATTTTAAAATCGGCTAATACTTCACATTCATGTTGGAAATGGCTAAGAAGACAAGTTTCATCTTGGAAATCCCTTTACATAATGATCAAATGCATTTAAAAATGAATTTTACTCGATATTATTTTAGCGTGTTAAGAAATAATATTTAAGTTCATTTGACTATAATTTGAAGGGAGCAACATGGCGCAACCTCAATTTTTAACTATTCCTAACATACACGCCAAATATTAGGCTATTTAAAACAATTCAATTTTTTCCTCAAAATTTGTCGATATCGAAAGGGGTTAACCTATGGAAATGAGCCATTTTGATATGAAAATTTCAAAATTTTAAAATCGGCTAATACTTCACATGCATGTTGGAAATGGCGAAAAAGACAAGTTTCATCTTGGAAATCCCTTTACATAATGATCAGATGCATTTAAAAATGAATTTTACTCGATATTGTTTTACCGTGTTAAGAAATATTATTTAACTTCATTTGACTATAATTTGAAGGGAGCAACATGGCGAAACCTCAATTTTTAACTATTCATAACATACACGCCAAATATTAGGCTATTTAAAACAATTCAATTTTTTCTCAAAATTTGTCGATATCGAAAGGGGTTAACGTATGGAAATGAGCCATTTTGATATGAAAATTTCAAAATTTTAAAATCGGCTAATACTTCACATTCATGTTGGAAATGGCTAAAGAGACAAGTTTCATCTTGGAAATCCCTTTACATAATGATCAAATGCATTTAAAAATGAGTTTCACTCGATATTATTTTAGCGTGTTAAGAAATAATATTTAAGTTCATTTGACTATAATTTGAAGGGAGCAACATGGCGAAACCTCAATTTTTAACTATTCCTAACATACACGCCAAATATTAGGCTATTTAAAACAATTCAATTTTTTCCTCAAAATTTGTCGATATCGAAAGGGGTTAACCTATGGAAATGAGCCATTTTGATATGAAAATTTCAAAATTTTAAAATCGGCTAATACTTCACATGCATGTTGGAAATGGCTAAAAAGACAAGTTTCATCTTGGAAATCCCTTTACATAATGATCGGATGCATTTAAAAATGAATTTTACTCGATATTATTTTACCGTGTTAAGAAATATTATTTAACTTCATTTGATTATAATTTGAAGGGAGCAACATGGTGAAACCTCAATTTTTAACTATTCATAACATACACGCCAAATATTAGGCTATTTAAAACAATTCAATTTTTTCCTCAAAATTTGTCGATATCGAGAGGGGTTAACCTATGGAAATGAGCCATTTTGACATGAAAATTTCAAATTTTTAAAATCGCCTAATACTTCACATGCATGTTGGAAATGGCGAAAAAGACAAGTTTCATCTTGGAAATCCCTTTACATAATGATCAGATGCATTTAAAAATGAATTTTACTCGATATTATTTTAGCGTGTTAAGAAATATTATTTAACTTCATTTGACTATAATTTGAAGGGAGCAACATGGTGAAACCTCAATTTTTAACTATTCATAACATACACGCCAAATATTAGGCTATTTAAAACAATTCAATTTTTTCCTCAAAATTTGTCGATATCGAAAGGGGTTAACCTATGGAAATGAGCCATTTTGATATGAAAATTTCAAAATTTTAAAATCGGCTAATACTTCACATTGATGTTGGAAATGGCTAAGAAGACAAGTTTCATCTTGGAAATCCCTTTACATAATGATCAAATGCATTTAAAAATGAATTTTACTCGATATTATTTTAGCGTGTTAAGAAATAATATTTAAGTTCATTTGACTATAATTTGAAGGGAGCAACATGGCGAAACCTCAATTTTTAACTATTCCTAACATACACGCCAAATATTAGGCTATTTAAAACAATTCAATTTTTTCCTCAAAATTTGTCGATATCGAAAGGGGTTAACCTATGGAAATGAGCCATTTTGATATGAAAATTTCAAAATTTTAAAATCGGCTAATACATCACAAGCATGTTGGAAATGGCGAAAAAGACAAGTTTCATCTTGGAAATCCCTTTACATAATGATCAGATGCATTTAAAAATGAATTTTACTCGATATTATTTTACCGTGTTAAGAAATATTATTTAACTTCATTTGACTATAATTTGAAGGGAGCAACATGGCGAAACCTCAATTTTTAACTATTCATAACATACACGCCAAATATTAGGCTATTTAAAACAATTCAATTTTTTCTCAAAATTTGTCGATATCGAAAGGGGTTAACCTATGGAAATGAGCCATTTTGATATGAAAATTTCAAAATTTTAAAATCGGCTAATACTTCACATTCATGTTGGAAATGGCTAAAGAGACAAGTTTCATCTTGGAAATCCCTTTACATAATGATCAAATGCATTTAAAAATGAGTTTCACTCGATATTATTTTAGCGTGTTAAGAAATAATATTTAAGTTCATTTGACTATAATTTGAAGGGAGCAACATGGCGAAACCTCAATTTTTAACTATTCCTAACATACACGCCAAATATTAGGCTATTTAAAACAATTCAATTTTTTCCTCAAAATTTGTCGATATCGAAAGGGGTTAACCTATGGAAATGAGCCATTTTGATATGAAAATTTCAAAATTTTAAAATCGGCTAATACTTCACATGCATGTTGGAAATGGCTAAAAAGATAAGTTTCATCTTGGAAATCCCTTTACATAATGATCAGATGCATTTAAAAATGAATTTTACTCGATATTATTTTACCGTGTTAAGAAATATTATTTTACCGTGTTAAGAAATATTATTTAACTTCATTTGATTATAATTTGAAGGGAGCAACATGGTGAAACCTCAATTTTTAACTATTCATAACATACACGCCAAATATTAGGCTATTTAAAACAATTCAATTTTTTCCTCAAAATTTGTCGATATCGAAAGGGGTTAACCTATGGAAATGAGCCATTTTGATATGAAAATTTCAAAATTTTAAAATCGGCTAATACTTCACATGCATGTTGGAAATGGCTAAAAAGACAAGTTTCATCTTGGAAATCCCTTTAGATAATGATCATATGCATTTAAAAATGAATTTTACTCGATATTATTTTACCGTGTTAAGAAATATTATTTAACATCATTTGGGTATAATTTGAAGGGAGCAACATGGTGAAACCTCAATTTTTAACCATTCCTAACATACACGCCAAATATTAGGCAATTTAAAATTTTCAATTTTTTCCTCAAAATTTGTCGATATCGAAAGGGGTTAACCTATGGAAATGAGCCATTTTGACATGAAAATTTCAAATTTTTAAAATCGGCTAATACTTCACATGCATGTTGGAAATGGCGAAAAAGACAAGTTTCATCTTGGAAATACCTTTACATAATGATCAAATGAATTTAAAAATTAATTTTACTCGATATTATTTTAGCGTGTGAAGAAATATTATTTAACATCATTTGGCTATATTTTGAAGGGCGTAACATGGTCTAACCTCAATTTTTAACCATTCCTAACATACACGCCAAATATTAGGCACTTTAAAAAATTTCAATTGTTTCCTTAAAATTTGTCGATATCGAAAGGGGTTAACCTATGGAAATGAGCCATTTTGACATGAAAATTTCAAAATTTTAAAATCGGCTAATATTTCACATGCATATTGGAAATGGCTAAAAAGACAAGTTTCATATTGGAAATCCCTTTACATAATGATCAAATGCATTTAAAAACGAATTTTACTCGATATTATTTTAGCGTGTTTAGAAATATTATTTAACTTCATTATGCTATAATTTGAAGGGCGTAACATGTTGAAACCTCAATTTTTAACCATTCATAACATACACGCCAAATAATAGGCTATTTAAAACAATTCAATTTTTTCCTCAAAATTTGTCGATATCCAAAGGGGTTAACCTATGGAAATGAGCCATTTTGACATGAAAATTTCAAATTTTTAAAATCGGCTAATACTTCACATGCATGTTGGAAATGACTAAAAAGACAAGTTTCATCTTGGAATTCCCTTTACATAATGATCAAATGCATTTAAAAATGAATTTTACTCGATATTATTTTAGCATGTTAAGAGATATTATTTAACTTCATTTGGCTATAATTTGAAGAGCGTAACATGGTGAAACCTCAATTTTTATCTATTTCTAACATACACGCCAAATATTAGGCTATTTATAAAAATTCACTTTTTTCCTCAAATTTTGTCTATATCGAAAGGGGTTAATCTATGGAAATGAGCCATTTTGACATGAAAATTTCAAAATTGTAAAATCGGCTAATACTTCACATGCATGTTGGAAATGGCTAAAAAGACATGTTTTATCATGGAAATCCCTTTACATAATGATCAAATGCATTTAAAAATGAATTTTACTCGATTTTATTTTAGCTTGTTAAGAAATATTATTTAACTTTATTTGGCTATAATTTGAAGGATGTAACATGGTGAAACCTCAATTTTTAACCATTCCTAACATACACGCCAAATATTAGGCAATTTAAAAAATTTCAATTTTTTTCTCAAAATTTATCGATATCCAAAAGGGTGTTTAACCTATGGAAATGAGCCATTTTGACATGAAAATTTCAAATTTTTAAAATCGGCTAATACTTCATATGCATGTTGGAAATGGCTAAAAAGACAAGTTTCATCTTGGAAGTCCCTTTACATAATGATCAAATTCATTTAAAAATGAATTTTACTCGATATTATTTTAGCGTGTTAAGAAATATTATTTAACTTCATTTTAAAATCGGCTAATACTTCACATGCATGTTGGAAATGGCTAAAAACACAAGTTTCATCTTGGAAATCCCTTTACATAATGATCAAATGCATTTAAAAATGAATTTTACTCGATATTATTTTAGCGTGTTAAGAAATATTATTTAACTTCATTTGGCTATAATTTGAAGGGAGCAACATGGTGAGTCCTCAATTTTTAACTATTCAAAATATACAAGCCAAATATTGGGCTATTTAAAACAATTCAATTTTTTCCTCAAAATTTGTCGATATCGAAAGGGGTTAACATATGTAAATTAGCCATTTTGACATGAAAATTTCAAAATTTTAAAATCGGCTAATACTTCACATGCATGTTGGAAATGGCTAAAAAGACATGTTTCATCTTGGAAATCCCTTTACATAATGATCAAATGCATTTAAAATAAATTTTACTCGATAATAGTTTAGCGTGTTAAGAAATATTATTTAACTTCATTTTAAAATCGGCTAATACTTCACATGCATGTTGGAAATGGCTAAAAACACAAGTTTCATCTTGGAAATCCCTTTATATAATGATCAAATGCATTTAAAAATGAATTTTACTCGATATTATTTTAGCGTGTTAAGAAATATTATTTAACTTCATTTGGCTATAATTTGAACGGAGCAACATGGTGAGTCCTCAATTTTTAACTATTCAAAATATACAAGCCAAATATTGGGCTATTTAAAACAATTCAATTTTTTTCTCAAAATTTGTCGATATCGAAAGGGGTTAACCTATGTAAATGAGCCATTTTGACATGAAAATTTCAAAATTTTAAAATCGGCTAATACTTCACATGCATGTTGGAAATGGCTAAAAAGACATGTTTCATCTTGGAAATCCCTTTACATAATGATCAAATGCATTTAAAATAAATTTTACTCGATAATAGTTTAGAGTGTTAAGAAATATTATTTAACTTCATTTGGCTATAATTTGAAGGGCGTAACATGGTGAAACCTCAACTTTTAACTATTCCTAACATACACGCCAAATATTAGGGTATTTAAAAAAATTCATTTTTTTCCTCAAATTTTGTCGATATCGAAAGGGGTTAACCTATGGAAATGAGCCATTTTGACATGAAAATTTCAAAATTTTAAAATCGGCTAATACTTCACATGCATGTTGGAAATGGCTAAAAAGACAAGTTTCATCTTGGAAATCCCTTTACATAATGATCAAATGCATTTTAAAATGAATTTTACTCGATATTATATTAGCGTGTTAAGAAATATTATTTAACTTCATTTGGCTATAATTTGAAGGGTGTAACATGGTGAAGCCTCAATTTTTAACCATTCCTAACATACACGCCAAATATTAGGCAATTGAAAAAATTTTAATTTTTTCCTCAAAATTTGTCGATATCCAAAGGGGTTAACCTATGGAAATGAGCCATTTTGACATTAACATTTTAAAATTTTAAAATCGGCAAATATTTCACATGTATGATGGAAATGGCTAAAAAGACAAGTTTCATTTTCGAAATCCCTTTACATAATGATCAAATGCATTTAAAAATTAATTTTACTCGATAATATTTTAGCGTGTTTCGAAATATTATTTAACTTTATTTGGCTATAATTTGAAGGGAACAACATGGTGAAACGTTAATTTTTAACTATTCCTAACATACACGCCAAATATTAGGGTATTTAAAAAAATTCAATTTTTTCCTCAAAATTTGTCTATATCGAAAGAGGATAACCTATGGAAATGAGCCATTTTAAAATGAAAATTTCAAAATTTTAAAATCGGCTAATTCTTCACATGCATGTTGGAAATGGCTAAAAAGACAATTTTCATTTTCGAAATCCCTTTATATAATGATCAAATGCATTTAAAAATGAATTTTACTCGATATTATTTTAGCGTGTTTAGAAATATTATTTAACTTCATTTGGTTATAATTTGAAGGGAGCAACATGGTGAAACGTTAATTTTTAACTATTCCTAACATACACGCCAAATATTAGGGTATTTAAAAAAATTCAATTTTTTCCTCAAAATTTGTCTATATCGAAAGGGGTTAACCTATGGAAATGAGCCATTTTGAAATGAAAATTTAAAATTTTTAAAATCGGCTAATTCTTCACATGCATGTTGGAAATGGCTAAAAAGACAAGTTTCATCTTGGAAATCCCTTTACATAATGATCAAATGCATTTAAAAATGAATTTTACTCGATATTATTTTAGCGTGTTAAGAAATATTATTTAACTTCATTTGGCTATAATTTGAAGGGAGCAACATGGTGAATCCTCAAATTTTAACTATTCGTAACATACACGCCAAATAATAGGCTATTTAAAACAATTCAATTTTTTCCTCACAATTTGTCGATATCGAAAGGGGTTAACCTATGTAAATGAGCCATTTTGACATGAAAATTTCAAAATATTAAAATCGGCTAATATTTCACATGCATGTTGGAAATGGCTAAAAAGACAAGTTTCATCTTGGAAATCCCTTTACATAATGATCAAACGCATTTAAAAATGAATTTTATTCGATATTATTTTAGCGTGTTAAGAAATATTATTTAACTTCATTTTAAAATCGGCTAATACTTCACATGCATTTTGGAAATGGCTAAAAACACAAGTTTCATCTTGGAAATCCCTTTACATAATGATCAAATGCATTTAAAAATGAATTTTACTCGATATTATTTTAGCGTGTTAAGAAATATTATTTAACTTCATTTGGCTATAATTTGAAGGGAGCAACATGGTGAGTCCTCAATTTTTAACTATTCAAAATATACAAGCCAAATATTGGGCTATTTAAAACAATTCAATTTTTTCCTCAAAATTTGTCGATATCGAAAGGGGTTAACCTATGTAAATGAGCCATTTTGACATGAAAATTTCAAAATTTTAAAATCGGCTAATACTTCACATGCATGTTGGAAATGGCTAAAAAGACAAGTTTCATCTTGGAAATCCCTTTACATAATGATCAAATGCATTTAAAATAAATTTTACTCGATAATAGTTTAGCGTGTTAAGAAATATTATTTAACTTCATTTGGCTATAATTTGAAGGGCGTAACATGGTGAAACCTCAACTTTTAACTATTCCTAACATACACGCCAAATATTAGGGTATTTAAAAAAATTCAATTTTTTCCTCAAATTTTGTCGATATCGAAAGGGGTTAACCTATGGAAATGAGCCATTTTGACATGAAAATTTCAAAATTTTAAAATCGGCTAATACTTCACATGCATGTTGGAAATGGCTAAAAAGACAAGTTTCATCTTGGAAATCCCTTTACATAATGATCAAATGCATTTTAAAATGAATTTTACTCGATATTATATTAGCGTGTTAAGAAATATTATTTAACTTCATTTGGCTATAATTTGAAGGGTGTAACATGGTGAAGCCTCAATTTTTAACAATTCCTAACATACACGCCAAATATTAGGCAATTTAAAAAATTTTAATTTTTTCCTCAAAATTTGTCGATATCCAAAGGGGTTAACCTATGGAAATGAGCCATTTTGACATTAACATTTTAAAATTTTAAAATCGGCAAATATTTCACATGCATGTTGGAAATGGCTAAAAAGACAAGTTTCATTTTCGAAATCCCTTTACATAATGATCAAATGCATTTAAAAATTAATTTTACTCGATAATATTTTAGCGTGTTTCGAAATATTATTTAACTTTATTTGGCTATAATTTGAAGGGAGCAACATGGTGAAACGTTAATTTTTAACTATTCCTAACATACACGCCAAATATTAGGGTATTTAAAAAAATTCAATTTTTTCCTCAAAATTTGTCTATATCGAAAGAGGATAACCTATGGAAATGAGCCATTTTAAAATGAAAATTTCAAAATTTTAAAATCGGCTAATTCTTCACATGCATGTTGGAAATGGCTAAAAAGACAATTTTCATTTTCGAAATCCCTTTACATAATGATCAAATGTATTTAAAAATGAATTTTACTCGATATTATTTTAGCGTGTTAAGAAATAATATTTAAGTTCATTTGACTATAATTTGAAGGGAGCAACATGGCGAAACCTCAATTTTTAACTATTCCTAACATACACGCCAAATATTAGGCTATTTAAAACAATTCAATTTTTTCCTCAAAATTTGTCGATATCGAAAGGGGTTAACCTATGGAAATGAGCCATTTTGAAATGAAAATTTAAAATTTTTAAAATCGGCTAATTCTTCACATGCATGTTGGAAATGGCTAAAAAGACAAGTTTCATCTTGGAAATCCCTTTACATAATGATCAAATGCATTTAAAAATGAATTTTACTCGATATTATTTTAGCGTGTTAAGAAATATTATTTAACTTCATTTGGCTATAATTTGAAGGGAGCAACATGGTGAATCCTCAAATTTTAACTATTCGTAACATACACGCCAAATAATAGGCTATTTAAAACAATTCAATTTTTTCCTCACAATTTGTCGATATCGAAAGGGGTTAACCTATGTAAATGAGCCATTTTGACATGAAAATTTCAAAATATTAAAATCGGCTAATACTTCACATGCATGTTGGAAATGGCTAAAAAGACAAGTTTCATCTTGGAAATCCCTTTACATAATGATCAAACGCATTTAAAAATGAATTTTATTCGATATTATTTTAGCGTGTTAAGAAATATTATTTAACTTCATTTTAAAATCGGCTAATACTTCACATGCATTTTGGAAATGGCTAAAAACACAAGTTTCATCTTGGAAATCCCTTTACATAATGATCAAATGCATTTAAAAATGAATTTTACTCGATATTATTTTAGCGTGTTAAGAAATATTATTTAACTTCATTTGGCTATAATTTGAAGGGAGCAACATGGTGAGTCCTCAATTTTTAACTATTCAAAATATACAAGCCAAATATTGGGCTATTTAAAACAATTCAATTTTTTCCTCAAAATTTGTCGATATCGAAAGGGGTTAACCTATGTAAATGAGCCATTTTGACATGAAAATTTCAAAATTTTAAAATCGGCTAATACTTCACATGCATGTTGGAAATGGCTAAAAAGACAAGTTTCATCTTGGAAATCCCTTTACATAATGATCAAATGCATTTAAAATAAATTTTACTCGATAATAGTTTAGCGTGTTAAGAAATATTATTTAACTTCATTTGGCTATAATTTGAAGGGCGTAACATGGTGAAACCTCAACTTTTAACTATTCCTAACATACACGCCAAATATTAGGGTATTTAAAAAAATTCAATTTTTTCCTCAAATTTTGTCGATATCGAAAGGGGTTAACCTATGGAAATGAGCCATTTTGACATGAAAATTTCAAAATTTTAAAATCGGCTAATACTTCACATGCATGTTGGAAATGGCTAAAAAGACAAGTTTCATCTTGGAAATCCCTTTACATAATGATCAAATGCATTTTAAAATGAATTTTACTCGATATTATATTAGCGTGTTAAGAAATATTATTTAACTTCATTTGGCTATAATTTGAAGGGTGTAACATGGTGAAGCCTCAATTTTTAACCATTCCTAACATACACGCCAAATATTAGGCAATTTAAAACATTTTAATTTTTTCCTCAAAATTTGTCGATATCCAAAGGGGTTAACCTATGGAAATGAGCCATTTTGACATTAACATTTTAAAATTTTAAAATCGGCAAATATTTCACATGCATGTTGGAAATGGCTAAAAAGACAAGTTTCATTTTCGAAATCCCTTTACATAATGATCAAATGCATTTAAAAATTAATTTTACTCGATAATATTTTAGCGTGTTAAGAAATATTATTTAACTTTATTTGGCTATAATTTGAAGGGAGTAACATTGTGAAACCTCAATTTTTAACCATTCCTAACATATACGCCAAATATTTGGCAATTTAAAACAATTAAATTTTTTCCTCAATATTTGTCGATATCGAAAGGGGTTAACCTATGGAAGAAAGACATTTTGACATGAAAATTTTAAAATTTTAAAATCGGATAATATTTCACATGCATGTTGGAAATGTCTAAAAAGACAAGTTTCATTTTCTAAATCCCTTTACATAATGATCAAATGCATTTAAAAATGAAGTTTACTCTATATTATTATAGCGTGTTAAGAAATATTATTTACCTTCATTTGGCTATAATTTGAAGTGCGTAACATGGTGAAACCTCAATTTTTAACAATTCCTAACATACACGCCAAATAATAGGCTATTTAAAAAAAATCAATATTTTCCTCAAAATTTTTCGATATCGAGAGGGGTTAACCTATGGAAATGAGCCATTTATACATGAAAATTTCAAAATTTTAAAATTGGCTAATACTTCACATGCATGTTGGAAATAGCTAAAAAGACAAGTTTCATCTTGGAAATCCCTTTACATAATGATCAAATGCATTTAAAAATGAATTATACTCGATATTATATTAGCGTGTTAAGAAATATTATTTAACTTCATTTGGCTATAATTTGAAGGAAGTAACATGGTGAAACCTCAATTTTTAACTATTCGTAACATACACGCCAAATATTAGGCTATTTAAAACAATTCCATTTTTTCATCAAAATTTGTCGATATCGAAAGGGGTTAGCCTATGGGAATTAGCCATTTTGACATGAAAATTTCAAAATTTTAAAATCGGCTAACAGTTCACATGCATGTTGGAAATGGCTAAAAAGACAAGTTTCATCTTGGAAATCCCTTTACATAATGATCAAATGCATTTAAAAATGAATTATACTCGATATTATATTAGCGTGTTAAGAAATATTATTTAACTTCATTTGGCTATAATTTGATGGGTGTAACATGGTGAAACCTCAATTTTTAACCATTCCTAACATACACGCCAAATATTAGGCTATTTAAAACAATTCAATTTTTTCCTCAAAATTTGTGAATATCGAAAGGGGTTAACCTATGGAAATGAGCCATTTTCACATGAAAATTTAAAAATTTTAAGATCGGTTAATACTTCACATGCATGTTGGAAATGGCTAAAAAGACAAGTTTCGTCTTGGAAATCCCTTTACATAATGATCAAATGCATTTAAAAATGAATTTTACTCGATATTATATTAGCGTGTTAAGAAATATTATTTAACTTCATTTGGCTTTAATTTGAAGGGTGTAACGTGGTGAAACCTCAATTTTTAACCAGTCCGAACATACAAGCCAAATATTAGGCTATTTAAAAAATTTCAATTTTTTCCTCAAAATTTGTCGATATCTCGGAAGGGGTTAGCCTATGGAAATGAGCCATTTTGACATGAAAATTTCCAAATTTTAAAATCGGCTAATATTTCACATGCATGTTGGAAATGACTAAAAAGACAAGTTTCATTTTCGAAATCCCTTTACATAGTGATCAAATGCATTTAAAAATGAATTTTACTAGATATTATTTTAGCGTGTTAAGAAATATTATTTAACTTTATTTGGCTATAATTTGAAGGGAGTAACATTGTGAAACCTCAATTTTTAACCATTCCTAACATATACGCCAAATATTTGGCAATTTAAAACAATTAAATTTTTTCCTCAATATTTGTCGATGTCGAAAGGGGTTAACCTATGGAAGAAAGACATTTTGACATGAAAATTTTAAAATTTTAAAATCGGATAATATTTCACATGCATGTTGGAAATGTCTAAAAAGACAAGTTTCATTTTCTAAATCCCTTTACATAATGATCAAATGCATTTAAAAATGAAGTTTACTCTATATTATTATAGCGTGTTAAGAAATATTATTTACCTTCATTTGGCTATAATTTGAAGTGCGTAACATGGTGAAACCTCAATTTTTAACTATTCCTAACATACACGCCAAATAATAGGCTATTTAAAAAAAATCAATATTTTCCTCAAAATTTTTCGATATCGAGAGGGGTTAACCTATGGAAATGAGCCATTTATACATGAAAATTTCAAAATTTTAAAATTGGCTAATACTTCACATGCATGTTGGAAATAGCTAAAAAGACAAGTTTCATCTTGGAAATCCCTTTACATAATGATCAAATGCATTTAAAAATGAATTATACTCGATATTATATTAGCGTGTTAAGAAATATTATTTAACTTCATTTGGCTATAATTTGAAGGAAGTCACATGGTGAAACCTCAATTTTTAACTATTCCTAACATACACGCCAAATATTAGGCTATTTAAAACAATTCCATTTTTTCCTCAAAATTTGTCGATATCGAAAGGGGTTAGCCTATGGGAATGAGCCATTTTGACATGAAAATTTCAAAATTTTAAAATCGGCTAACAGTTCACATGCATGTTGGAAATGGCTAAAAAGACAAGTTTCATCTTGGAAATCCCTTTACATAATGATCAAATGCATTTAAAAATGAATATACTCGATATTATATTAGCGTGTTAAGAAATATTATTTAACTTCATTTGGCTATAATTTGATGGGTGTAACATGGTGAAACCTCAATTTTTAACCATTCCTAACATACACGCCAAATATTAGGCTATTTAAAACAATTCAATTTTTTCCTCAAAATTTGTGGATATCGAAAGGGGTTAACCTATGGAAATGAGCCATTTTCACATGAAAATTTAAAAATTTTAAGATCGGCTAATACTTCACATGCATGTTGGAAATGGCTAAAAAGACAAGTTTCATCTTGGAAATCCCTTTACATAATGATCAAATGCATTTAAAAATGAATTTTACTCGATATTACATTAGCGTGTTAAGAAATATTATTTAACTTCATTTTGCTTTAATTTGAAGGGTGTAACGTGGTGAAACCTCAATTTTTAACCATTCCGAACATACAAGCCAAATATTAGGCTATTTAAAAAATTTCAATTTTTTCCTCAAAATTTGTCGATATCTCGAAAGGGGTTAGACTATGGAAATGAGCCATTTTGACATGAAAATTTCCAAATTTTAAAATCGGCTAATATTTCACATGCATGTTGGAAATGACTAAAAAGACAAGTTTCATTTTCGAAATCCCTTTACATAGTGATCAAATGCATTTAAAAATGAATTTTACTAGATATTATTTTAGCGTGTTAAGAAATATTATTTAACTTCATTTGGCTATAATTTGAAGGGAGGAACATGGTGAAACCTCAATTTTTAACAATTCCTAACATACACGCAAAATATTAGGCTATTTAAAACAATTCCATTTTTTCCTCAAAATTTGTCGATATCGAAAGGGGTTAGCCTATGGGAATGAGCCATTTTGACATGAAAATTTCAAAAATTTAAAATCGGCTAACAGTTCACATGCATGTTGGAAATGGCTAAAAAGACAAGTTTCATCTTTGAAATCCCTTTACATAATGATCAAATGCATTTAAAAATGAATTATACTCGATATTATATTAGCGTGTTAAGAAATATTATTTAACTTCATTTGGCTATAATTTGAAGGAAGTAACATGGTGAAACCTTAATTTTTAACTATTCCTAACATACACGCCAAATGTTAGGCTATTTAAAAAAAGTCCATTTTTTCCTCAAAATTTGTCGATATCGAAAGGGGTTAACCTATGGAAATGAGCCATTTTGACATGAAAATTTCAAAATATTAAAATCGGCTAATAATTTACATGCATGTTGGAAATTGCTAAAAAGACAAGTTTCATCTTGGAAATCCCTTTCCATAATGATCAAATGCATTTAAAAATGAATTTTACTCGATATTATTTTAGCGTGTTAAGAAATATTATTTAACTTCATTTGGCTATAATTTGAAGGGAGCAACATGGTGAATCCTCAAATTTTAACTATTCGTAACATACACGCCAAATAATAGGCTATTTAAAACAATTCAATCTTTTCCTCACAATTTGTCGATATCGAAAGGGGTTAACCTATGTAAATGAGCCATTTTGACATGAAAATTTCAAAATATTAAAATCGGCTAATACTTCACATGCATGTTGGAAATGGCTAAAAAGACAAGTTTCATCTTGAAAATCCCTTTACATAATGATCAAACGCATTTAAAAATGAATTTTATTCGATATTATTTTAGCGCGTTAAGAAATATTATTTAACTTCATTTGGCTATAATTTGATGGGTGTAACATGGTGAAACCTCAATTTTTAACTATTCCTAACATACACGCCAAATATTAGGCTATTTAAAACAATTCCATTTTTTCTTCAAAATTTGTCGATATCGAAAGGGGTTAGCCTATGGGAATGAGCCATTTTGACATGAAAATTTCAAAATTTTAAAATCGGCTAACAGTTTACATGCATGTTGGAAATGGCTAAAAAGACAAGTTTCATCTTTGAAATCCCTTTACATAATGATCAAATGCATTTAAAAATGAATTATACTCGATATTATATTAGCGTGTTAAGAAATATTATTTAACTTCATTTGGCTATAATTTGAAGGAAGTAACATGGTGAAACCTTAATTTTTAACTATTCCTAACATACACGCCAAATGTTAGGCTATTTAAAAAAAGTCCATTTTTTCCTCAAAATTTGTCGATATCGAAAGGGGTTAACCTATGGAAATGAGCCATTTTGACATGAAAATTTCAAAATATTAAAATCGGCTAATAATTTACATGCATGTTGGAAATTGCTAAAAAGACAAGTTTCATCTTGGAAATCCCTTTCCATAATGATCAAATGCATTTAAAAATGAATTTTACTCGATATTATTTTAGCGTGTTAAGAAATATTATTTAACTTCATTTGGCTATAATTTGAAGGAAGTAACATGGTGAAACCTTAATTTTTAACTATTCCTAACATACACGCCAAATGTTAGGCTATTTAAAAAAAGTCCATTTTTTCCTCAAAATTTGTCGATATCGAAAGGGGTTAACCTATGGAAATGAGCCATTTTGACATGAAAATTTCAAAATATTAAAATCGGCTAATAATTTACATGCATGTTGGAAATTGCTAAAAAGACAAGTTTCATCTTGGAAATCCCTTTCCATAATGATCAAATGCATTTAAAAATGAATTTTACTCGATATTATTTTAGCGTGTTAAGAAATATTATTTAACTTCATTTGGCTATAATTTGAAGGGAGCAACATGGTGAATCCTCAAATTTTAACTATTCGTAACATACACGCCAAATAATAGGCTATTTAAAACAATTCAATCTTTTCCTCACAATTTGTCGATATCGAAAGGGGTTAACCTATGTAAATGAGCCATTTTGACATGAAAATTTCAAAATATTAAAATCGGCTAATACTTCACATGCATGTTGGAAATGGCTAAAAAGACAAGTTTCATCTTGAAAATCCCTTTACATAATGATCAAACGCATTTAAAAATGAATTTTATTCGATATTATTTTAGCGCGTTAAGAAATATTATTTAACTTCATTTGGCTATAATTTGATGGGTGTAACATGGTGAAACCTCAATTTTTAACTATTCCTAACATACACGCCAAATATTAGGCTATTTAAAACAATTCCATTTTTTCTTCAAAATTTGTCGATATCGAAAGGGGTTAGCCTATGGGAATGAGCCATTTTGACATGAAAATTTCAAAATTTTAAAATCGGCTAACGGTTTACATGCATGTTGGAAATGGCTAAAAAGACAAGTTTCATCTTTGAAATCCCTTTACATAATGATCAAATGCATTTAAAAATGAATTATACTCGATATTATATTAGCGTGTTAAGAAATATTATTTAACTTCATTTGGCTATAATTTGAAGGAAGTAACATGGTGAAACCTTAATTTTTAACTATTCCTAACATACACGCCAAATGTTAGGCTATTTAAAAAAAGTCCATTTTTTCCTCAAAATTTGTCGATATCGAAAGGGGTTAACCTATGGAAATGAGCCATTTTGACATGAAAATTTCAAAATATTAAAATCGGCTAATAATTTACATGCATGTTGGAAATTGCTAAAAAGACAAGTTTCATCTTGGAAATCCCTTTCCATAATGATCAAATGCATTTAAAAATGAATTTTACTCGATATTATTTTAGCGTGTTAAGAAATATTATTTAACTTCATTTGGCTATAATTTGAAGGGAGCAACATGGTGAATCCTCAAATTTTAACTATTCGTAACATACACGCCAAATAATAGGCTATTTAAAACAATTCAATCTTTTCCTCACAATTTGTCGATATCGAAAGGGGTTAACCTATGTAAATGAGCCATTTTGACATGAAAATTTCAAAATATTAAAATCGGCTAATACTTCACATGCATGTTGGAAATGGCTAAAAAGACAAGTTTCATCTTGAAAATCCCTTTACATAATGATCAAACGCATTTAAAAATGAATTTTATTCGATATTATTTTAGCGCGTTAAGAAATATTATTTAACTTCATTTGGCTATAATTTGATGGGTGTAACATGGTGAAACCTCAATTTTTAACTATTCCTAACATACACGCCAAATATTAGGCTATTTAAAACAATTCCATTTTTTCTTCAAAATTTGTCGATATCGAAAGGGGTTAGCCTATGGGAATGAGCCATTTTGACATGAAAATTTCAAAATTTTAAAATCGGCTAACGATTTACATGCATGTTGGAAATGGCTAAAAAGACAAGTTTCATCTTGGAAATCCCTTTACATAATGATCAAATGCATTTAAAAATGAATTATACTCGATATTATATTAGCGTGTTAAGAAATATTATTTAACTTCATTTGGCTATAATTTGAAGGAAGTAACATGGTGAAACCTCAATTTTTAAATATTCCTAACATACACGCCAAATATTAGGCTATTTAAAACAATTCCATTTTTTCCTCAAAATTTGTCGATATCGAAAGGGGTTAGCCTATGGGAATGAGCCATTTTGACATGAAAATTTCAAAATTTTAAAATCGGCTAACAGTTCACATGCATGTTGGAAATGGCTAAAAAGACAAGTTTCATCTTGGAAATCCCTTTACATAATGATCAAATGCATTTAAAAATGAATATACTCGATATTATATTAGCGTGTTAAGAAATATTATTTAACTTCATTTGGCTATAATTTGATGGGTGTAACATGGTGAAACCTTAATTTTTAACCATTCCTAACATACACGCCAAATATTAGGCTATTTAAAACAATTCAATTTTTTCCTCAAAATTTGTGGATATCGAAAGGGGTTAACCTATGGAAATGAGCCATTTTCACATAAAAATTTAAAAATTTTAAGATCGGCTAATACTTCACATGCATGTTGGAAATGGCTAAAAAGACAAGTTTCATCTTGGAAATCCCTTTACATAATGATCAAACGCATTTAAAAATGAATTTTATTCGATATTATTTTAGCGCGTTAAGAAATATTATTTAACTTCATTTGGCTATAATTTGATGGGTGTAACATGGTGAAACCTCAATTTTTAACTATTCCTAACATACACGCCAAATATTAGGCTATTTAAAACAATTCCATTTTTTCTTCAAAATTTGTCGATATCGAAAGGGGTTAGCCTATGGGAATGAGCCATTTTGACATGAAAATTTCAAAATTTTAAAATCGGCTAACAAGTTTACATGCATGTTGGAAATGGCTAAAAAGACAAGTTTCATCTTTGAAATCCCTTTACATAATGATCAAATGCATTTAAAAATGAATTATACTCGATATTATATTAGCGTGTTAAGAAATATTATTTAACTTCATTTGGCTATAATTTGAAGGAAGTAACATGGTGAAACCTTAATTTTTAACTATTCCTAACATACACGCCAAATGTTAGGCTATTTAAAAAAAGTCCATTTTTTCCTCAAAATTTGTCGATATCGAAAGGGGTTAACCTATGGAAATGAGCCATTTTGACATGAAAATTTCAAAATATTAAAATCGGCTAATAATTTACATGCATGTTGGAAATTGCTAAAAAGACAAGTTTCATCTTGGAAATCCCTTTCCATAATGATCAAATGCATTTAAAAATGAATTTTACTCGATATTATTTTAGCGTGTTAAGAAATATTATTTAACTTCATTTGGCTATAATTTGAAGGGAGCAACATGGTGAATCCTCAAATTTTAACTATTCGTAACATACACGCCAAATAATAGGCTATTTAAAACAATTCAATCTTTTCCTCACAATTTGTCGATATCGAAAGGGGTTAACCTATGTAAATGAGCCATTTTGACATGAAAATTTCAAAATATTAAAATCGGCTAATACTTCACATGCATGTTGGAAATGGCTAAAAAGACAAGTTTCATCTTGAAAATCCCTTTACATAATGATCAAACGCATTTAAAAATGAATTTTATTCGATATTATTTTAGCGCGTTAAGAAATATTATTTAACTTCATTTGGCTATAATTTGATGGGTGTAACATGGTGAAACCTCAATTTTTAACTATTCCTAACATACACGCCAAATATTAGGCTATTTAAAACAATTCCATTTTTTCTTCAAAATTTGTCGATATCGAAAGGGGTTAGCCTATGGGAATGAGCCATTTTGACATGAAAATTTCAAAATTTTAAAATCGGCTAACAGTTTACATGCATGTTGGAAATGGCTAAAAAGACAAGTTTCATCTTGGAAATCCCTTTACATAATGATCAAATGCATTTAAAAATGAATTATACTCGATATTATATTAGCGTGTTAAGAAATATTATTTAACTTCATTTGGCTATAATTTGAAGGAAGTAACATGGTGAAACCTCAATTTTTAAATATTCCTAACATACACGCCAAATATTAGGCTATTTAAAACAATTCCATTTTTTCCTCAAAATTTGTCGATATCGAAAGGGGTTAGCCTATGGGAATGAGCCATTTTGACATGAAAATTTCAAAATTTTAAAATCGGCTAACAGTTCACATGCATGTTGGAAATGGCTAAAAAGACAAGTTTCATCTTGGAAATCCCTTTACATAATGATCAAATGCATTTAAAAATGAATATACTCGATATTATATTAGCGTGTTAAGAAATATTATTTAACTTCATTTGGCTATAATTTGATGGGTGTAACATGGTGAAACCTTAATTTTTAACCATTCCTAACATACACGCCAAATATTAGGCTATTTAAAACAATTCAATTTTTTCCTCAAAATTTGTGGATATCGAAAGGGGTTAACCTATGGAAATGAGCCATTTTCACATGAAAATTTAAAAATTTTAAGATCGGCTAATACTTCACATGCATGTTGGAAATGGCTAAAAAGACAAGTTTCATCTTGGAAATCCCTTTACATAATGATCAAATGCATTTAAAAATGAATTTTACTCGATATTACATTAGCGTGTTAAGAAATATTATTTAACTTCATTTGGCTTTAATTTGAAGGGTGTAACGTGGTGAAACCTCAATTTTTAACCATTCCGAACATACAAGCCAAATATTAGGCTATTTAAAAAATTTCAATTTTTTCCTCAAAATTTGTCGATATCTCGAAAGGGGTTAGCCTATGGAAATGAGCCATTTTGACATGAAAATTTCCAAATTTTAAAATCGGCTAATATTTCACATGCATGTTGGAAATGACTAAAAAGACAAGTTTCATTTTCGAAATCCCTTTACATAGTGATCAAATGCATTTAAAAATGAATTTTACTAGATATTATTTTAGCGTGTTAAGAAATATTATTTAACTTCATTTGGCTATAATTTGAAGGGAGCAACATGGTGAAACCTCAATTTTTAACAATTCCTAACATACACGCAAAATATTAGGCTATTTAAAACAATTCCATTTTTTCCTCAAAATTTGTCGATATCGAAAGGGGTTAGCCTATGGGAATGAGCCATTTTGACATGAAAATTTCAAAAATTTAAAATCGGCTAACAGTTCACATGCATGTTGGAAATGGCTAAAAAGACAAGTTTCATCTTTGAAATCCCTTTACATAATGATCAAATGCATTTAAAAATGAATTATACTCGATATTATATTAGCGTGTTAAGAAATATTATTTAACTTCATTTGGCTATAATTTGAAGGAAGTAACATGGTGAAACCTTAATTTTTAACTATTCCTAACATACACGCCAAATGTTAGGCTATTTAAAAAAAGTCCATTTTTTCCTCAAAATTTGTCGATATCGAAAGGGGTTAACCTATGGAAATGAGCCATTTTGACATGAAAATTTCAAAATATTAAAATCGGCTAATAATTTACATGCATGTTGGAAATTGCTAAAAAGACAAGTTTCATCTTGGAAATCCCTTTCCATAATGATCAAATGCATTTAAAAATGAATTTTACTCGATATTATTTTAGCGTGTTAAGAAATATTATTTAACTTCATTTGGCTATAATTTGAAGGGAGCAACATGGTGAATCCTCAAATTTTAACTATTCGTAACATACACGCCAAATAATAGGCTATTTAAAACAATTCAATCTTTTCCTCACAATTTGTCGATATCGAAAGGGGTTAACCTATGTAAATGAGCCATTTTGACATGAAAATTTCAAAATATTAAAATCGGCTAATACTTCACATGCATGTTGGAAATGGCTAAAAAGACAAGTTTCATCTTGAAAATCCCTTTACATAATGATCAAACGCATTTAAAAATGAATTTTATTCGATATTATTTTAGCGCGTTAAGAAATATTATTTAACTTCATTTGGCTATAATTTGATGGGTGTAACATGGTGAAACCTCAATTTTTAACTATTCCTAACATACACGCCAAATATTAGGCTATTTAAAACAATTCCATTTTTTCTTCAAAATTTGTCGATATCGAAAGGGGTTAGCCTATGGGAATGAGCCATTTTGACATGAAAATTTCAAAATTTTAAAATCGGCTAACAGTTTACATGCATGTTGGAAATGGCTAAAAAGACAAGTTTCATCTTGGAAATCCCTTTACATAATGATCAAATGCATTTAAAAATGAATTATACTCGATATTATATTAGCGTGTTAAGAAATATTATTTAACTTCATTTGGCTATAATTTGAAGGAAGTAACATGGTGAAACCTCAATTTTTAAATATTCCTAACATACACGCCAAATATTAGGCTATTTAAAACAATTCCATTTTTTCCTCAAAATTTGTCGATATCGAAAGGGGTTAGCCTATGGGAATGAGCCATTTTGACATGAAAATTTCAAAATTTTAAAATCGGCTAACAGTTCACATGCATGTTGGAAATGGCTAAAAAGACAAGTTTCATCTTGGAAATCCCTTTACATAATGATCAAATGCATTTAAAAATGAATTATACTCGATCTTATATTAGCATGTTAAGAAATATTATTTAACTTCATTTGGCTATAATTTGAAGGAAGTAACATGGTGAAACCTCAATTTTTAACTATTCCTAACATACACGCCAAATATTAGGCTATTTAAAACAATTCCATTTTTTCCTCAAAATTTGTCGATATCGAAAGGGGTTAGCCTATGGGAATGAGCCATTTTGACATGAATATTTCAAAATTTTAAAATCGGCTAACAGTTCACATGCATGTTGGAAATGGCTAAAAAGACAAGTTTCATCTTGGAAATCCCTTTACATAATTATCAAATGCATTTAAAAATGAATTTTACTCGATATTACATTAGCGTGTTAAGAAATATTATTTAACTTCATTTGGCTTTAATTTGAAGGGTGTAACGTGGTGAAACCTCAATTTTTAACCATTCCGAACATACAAGCCAAATATTAGGCTATTTAAAAAATTTCAATTTTTTCCTCAAAATTTGTCGATATCTCGAAAGGGGTTAGCCTATGGAAATGAGCCATTTTGACATGAAAATTTCCAAATTTTAAAATCGGCTAATATTTCACATGCATGTTGGAAATGACTAAAAAGACAAGTTTCATTTTCGAAATCCCTTTACATAGTGATCAAATGCATTTAAAAATGAATTTTACTAGATATTATTTTAGCGTGTTAAGAAATATTATTTAACTTCATTTGGCTATAATTTGAAGGGAGCAACATGGTGAAACCTCAATTTTTAACAATTCCTAACATACACGCAAAATATTAGGCTATTTAAAACAATTCCATTTTTTCCTCAAAATTTGTCGATATCGAAAGGGGTTAGCCTATGGGAATGAGCCATTTTGACATGAAAATTTCAAAAATTTAAAATCGGCTAACAGTTCACATGCATGTTGGAAATGGCTAAAAAGACAAGTTTCATCTTTGAAATCCCTTTACATAATGATCAAATGCATTTAAAAATGAATTATACTCGATATTATATTAGCGTGTTAAGAAATATTATTTAACTTCATTTGGCTATAATTTGAAGGAAGTAACATGGTGAAACCTTAATTTTTAACTATTCCTAACATACACGCCAAATGTTAGGCTATTTAAAAAAAGTCCATTTTTTCCTCAAAATTTGTCGATATCGAAAGGGGTTAACCTATGGAAATGAGCCATTTTGACATGAAAATTTCAAAATATTAAAATCGGCTAATAATTTACATGCATGTTGGAAATTGCTAAAAAGACAAGTTTCATCTTGGAAATCCCTTTCCATAATGATCAAATGCATTTAAAAATGAATTTTACTCGATATTATTTTAGCGTGTTAAGAAATATTATTTAACTTCATTTGGCTATAATTTGAAGGGAGCAACATGGTGAATCCTCAAATTTTAACTATTCGTAACATACACGCCAAATAATAGGCTATTTAAAACAATTCAATCTTTTCCTCACAATTTGTCGATATCGAAAGGGGTTAACCTATGTAAATGAGCCATTTTGACATGAAAATTTCAAAATATTAAAATCGGCTAATACTTCACATGCATGTTGGAAATGGCTAAAAAGACAAGTTTCATCTTGAAAATCCCTTTACATAATGATCAAACGCATTTAAAAATGAATTTTATTCGATATTATTTTAGCGCGTTAAGAAATATTATTTAACTTCATTTGGCTATAATTTGATGGGTGTAACATGGTGAAACCTCAATTTTTAACTATTCCTAACATACACGCCAAATATTAGGCTATTTAAAACAATTCCATTTTTTCTTCAAAATTTGTCGATATCGAAAGGGGTTAGCCTATGGGAATGAGCCATTTTGACATGAAAATTTCAAAATTTTAAAATCGGCTAACAGTTTACATGCATGTTGGAAATGGCTAAAAAGACAAGTTTCATCTTGGAAATCCCTTTACATAATGATCAAATGCATTTAAAAATGAATTATACTCGATATTATATTAGCGTGTTAAGAAATATTATTTAACTTCATTTGGCTATAATTTGAAGGAAGTAACATGGTGAAACCTCAATTTTTAAATATTCCTAACATACACGCCAAATATTAGGCTATTTAAAACAATTCCATTTTTTCCTCAAAATTTGTCGATATCGAAAGGGGTTAGCCTATGGGAATGAGCCATTTTGACATGAAAATTTCAAAATTTTAAAATCGGCTAACAGTTCACATGCATGTTGGAAATGGCTAAAAAGACAAGTTTCATCTTGGAAATCCCTTTACATAATGATCAAATGCATTTAAAAATGAATTATACTCGATATTATATTAGCATGTTAAGAAATATTATTTAACTTCATTTGGCTATAATTTGAAGGAAGTAACATGGTGAAACCTCAATTTTTAACTATTCCTAACATACACGCCAAATATTAGGCTATTTAAAACAATTCCATTTTTTCCTCAAAATTTGTCGATATCGAAAGGGGTTAGCCTATGGGAATGAGCCATTTTGACATGAATATTTCAAAATTTTAAAATCGGCTAAATAGTTCACATGCATGTTGGAAATGGCTAAAAAGACAAGTTTCATCTTGGAAATCCCTTTACATAATTATCAAATGCATTTAAAAATGAATTTTACTCGATATTACATTAGCGTGTTAAGAAATATTATTTAACTTCATTTGGCTTTAATTTGAAGGGTGTAACGTGGTGAAACCTCAATTTTTAACCATTCCGAACATACAAGCCAAATATTAGGCTATTTAAAAAATTTCAATTTTTTCCTCAAAATTTGTCGATATCTCGAAAGGGGTTAGCCTATGGAAATGAGCCATTTTGACATGAAAATTTCCAAATTTTAAAATCGGCTAATATTTCACATGCATGTTGGAAATGACTAAAAAGACAAGTTTCATTTTCGAAATCCCTTTACATAGTGATCAAATGCATTTAAAAATGAATTTTACTAGATATTATTTTAGCGTGTTAAGAAATATTATTTAACTTCATTTGGCTATAATTTGAAGGGAGCAACATGGTGAAACCTCAATTTTTAACAATTCCTAACATACACGCGAAATATTAGGCTATTTAAAACAATTCCATTTTTTCCTCAAAATTTGTCGATATCGAAAGGGGTTAGCCTATGGGAATGAGCCATTTTGACATGAAAATTTCAAAAATTTAAAATCGGCTAACAGTTCACATGCATGTTGGAAATGGCTAAAAAGACAAGTTTCATCTTTGAAATCCCTTTACATAATGATCAAATGCATTTAAAAATGAATTATACTCGATATTATATTAGCGTGTTAAGAAATATTATTTAACTTCATTTGGCTATAATTTGAAGGAAGTAACATGGTGAAACCTTAATTTTTAACTATTCCTAACATACACGCCAAATGTTAGGCTATTTAAAAAAATTCCATTTTTTCCTCAAAATTTGTCGATATCGAAAGGGGTTAACCTATGGAAATGAGCCATTTTGACATGAAAATTTCAAAATATTAAAATCGGCTAATAATTTACATGCATGTTGGAAATTGCTAAAAAGACAAGTTTCATCTTGGAAATCCCTTTCCATAATGATCAAATGCATTTAAAAATGAATTTTACTCGATATTATTTTAGCGTGTTAAGAAATATTATTTAACTTCATTTGGCTATAATTTGAAGGGAGCAACATGGTGAATCCTCAAATTTTAACTATTCGTAACATACACGCCAAATAATAGGCTATTTAAAACAATTCAATCTTTTCCTCACAATTTGTCGATATCGAAAGGGGTTAACCTATGTAAATGAGCCATTTTGACATGAAAATTTCAAAATATTAAAATCGGCTAATACTTCACATGCATGTTGGAAATGGCTAAAAAGACAAGTTTCATCTTGAAAATCCCTTTACATAATGATCAAACGCATTTAAAAATGAATTTTATTCGATATTATTTTAGCGCGTTAAGAAATATTATTTAACTTCATTTGGCTATAATTTGATGGGTGTAACATGGTGAAACCTCAATTTTTAACTATTCCTAACATACACGCCAAATATTAGGCTATTTAAAACAATTCCATTTTTTCTTCAAAATTTGTCGATATCGAAAGGGGTTAGCCTATGGGAATGAGCCATTTTGACATGAAAATTTCAAAATTTTAAAATCGGCTAACAGTTTACATGCATGTTGGAAATGGCTAAAAAGACAAGTTTCATCTTGGAAATCCCTTTACATAATGATCAAATGCATTTAAAAATGAATTATACTCGATATTATATTAGCGTGTTAAGAAGTATTATTTAACTTCATTTGGCTATAATTTGAAGGAAGTAACATGGTGAAACCTCAATTTTTAAATATTCCTAACATACACGCCAAATATTAGGCTATTTAAAACAATTCCATTTTTTCCTCAAAATTTGTCGATATCGAAAGGGGTTAGCCTATGGGAATGAGCCATTTTGACATGAAAATTTCAAAATTTTAAAATCGGCTAACAAGTTCACATGCATGTTGGAAATGGCTAAAAAGACAAGTTTCATCTTGGAAATCCCTTTACATAATGATCAAATGCATTTAAAAATGAATTATACTCGATATTATATTAGCATGTTAAGAAATATTATTTAACTTCATTTGGCTATAATTTGAAGGAAGTAACATGGTGAAACCTCAATTTTTAACTATTCCTAACATACACGCCAAATATTAGGCTATTTAAAACAATTCCATTTTTTCCTCAAAATTTGTCGATATCGAAAGGGGTTAGCCTATGGGAATGAGCCATTTTGACATGAATATTTCAAAATTTTAAAATCGGCTAACAGATTCACATGCATGTTGGAAATGGCTAAAAAGACAAGTTTCATCTTGGAAATCCCTTTACATAATGATCAAATGCATTTAAAAATGAATTATACTCGATATTATATTAGCGTGTTAAGAAATATTATTTAACTTCATTTGGCTATAATTTGAAGGAAGTAACATGGTGAAACCTTAATTTTTAACTATTCCTAACATACACGACAAATGTTAGGCTATTTAAAAAAAGTCCATTTTTTCCTCAAAATTTGTCGATATCGAAAGGGGTTAACCTATGGAAATGAGCCATTTTGACATGAAAATTTCAAAATATTAAAATGGTCTAATAATTTACATGCATGTTGGAAATTGCTAAAAAGACAAGTTTCATCTTGGAAATCCCTTTCCATAATGATCAAATGCATTTAAAAATGAATTTTACTCGATATTATTTTAGCGCGTGAAGAAATATTATTTAACTTCATTTGGCTATAATTTGAAGGGTGTAACATGGTGAAACCTCAAGTTTTAACCATTACAAACATACACACCAACTATTAGGCAATTTAAAAAATTTCAATTTTTTCCTCAAAATTTGTCGATATCGAAAGGGGTTAGCCTATGGGAATGAGCCATTTTGACATGAAAATTTCAAAATTTTAAAATCGGCTAACAATTCACATGCATGTTGGAAATGGCTAAAAAGACAAGTTTCATCTTGGAAATCCCTTTACATAATGATCAAATGCATTTAAAAATGAATTATACTCGATATTATATTAGCGTGTTAAGAAATATTATTTACCTTCATTTGGCTATAATTTGAAGGAAGTAACATGGTGAAACCTTAATTTTTAACTATTCCTAACATACACGCCAAATGTTAGGCAATTTAAAAAAAGTCCATTTTTTCCTCAAAATTTGTCGATATCGAAAGGGGTTAACCTATGGAAATGAGCCATTTTGACATGAAAATTTCAAAATATTAAAATCGGCTAATAATTTACATGCATGTTGGAAATTGCTAAAAAGACAAGTTTCATCTTGGAAATCCCTTTCCATAATGATCAAATGCATTTAAAAATGAATTTTACTCGATATTATTTTAGCGTGTTAAGAAATATTATTTAACTTCATTTGGCTATAATTTGAAGGGAGCAACATGGTGAATCCTCAAATTTTAACTATTCGTAACATACACGCCAAATAATAGGCTATTTAAAACAATTCAATCTTTTCCTCACAATTTGTCGATATCGAAAGGGGTTAACCTATGTAAATGAGCCATTTTGACATGAAAATTTCAAAATATTAAAATCGGCTAATACTTCACATGCATGTTGGAAATGGCTAAAAAGACAAGTTTCATCTTGAAAATCCCTTTACATAATGATCAAACGCATTTAAAAATGAATTTTATTCGATATTATTTTAGCGCGTTAAGAAATATTATTTAACTTCATTTGGCTATAATTTGATGGGTGTAACATGGTGAAACCTCAATTTTTAACTATTCCTAACATACACGCCAAATATTAGGCTATTTAAAACAATTCCATTTTTTCTTCAAAATTTGTCGATATCGAAAGGGGTTAGCCTATGGGAATGAGCCATTTTGACATGAAAATTTCAAAATTTTAAAATCGGCTAACAGTTTACATGCATGTTGGAAATGGCTAAAAAGACAAGTTTCATCTTGGAAATCCCTTTACATAATGATCAAATGCATTTAAAAATGAATTATACTCGATATTATATTAGCGTGTTAAGAAATATTATTTAACTTCATTTGGCTATAATTTGAAGGAAGTAACATGGTGAAACCTCAATTTTTAAATATTCCTAACATACACGCCAAATATTAGGCTATTTAAAACAATTCCATTTTTTCCTCAAAATTTGTCGATATCGAAAGGGGTTAGCCTATGGGAATGAGCCATTTTGACATGAAAATTTCAAAATTTTAAAATCGGCTAACAATTCACATGCATGTTGGAAATGGCTAAAAAGACAAGTTTCATCTTGGAAATCCCTTTACATAATGATCAAATGCATTTAAAAATGAATTATACTCGATATTATATTAGCATGTTAAGAAATATTATTTAACTTCATTTGGCTATAATTTGAAGGAAGTAACATGGTGAAACCTCAATTTTTAACTATTCCTAACATACACGCCAAATATTAGGCTATTTAAAACAATTCCATTTTTTCCTCAAAATTTGTCGATATCGAAAGGGGTTAGCCTATGGGAATGAGCCATTTTGACATGAATATTTCAAAATTTTAAAATCGGCTAACAATTCACATGCATGTTGGAAATGGCTAAAAAGACAAGTTTCATCTTGGAAATCCCTTTACATAATTATCAAATGCATTTAAAAATGAATTTTACTCGATATTACATTAGCGTGTTAAGAAATATTATTTAACTTCATTTGGCTTTAATTTGAAGGGTGTAACGTGGTGAAACCTCAATTTTTAACCATTCCGAACATACAAGCCAAATATTAGGCTATTTAAAAAATTTCAATTTTTTCCTCAAAATTTGTCGATATCTCGAAAGGGGTTAGCCTATGGAAATGAGCCATTTTGACATGAAAATTTCCAAATTTTAAAATCGGCTAATATTTCACATGCATGTTGGAAATGACTAAAAAGACAAGTTTCATTTTCGAAATCCCTTTACATAGTGATCAAATGCATTTAAAAATGAATTTTACTAGATATTATTTTAGCGTGTTAAGAAATATTATTTAACTTCATTTGGCTATAATTTGAAGGGAGCAACATGGTGAAACCTCAATTTTTAACAATTCCTAACATACACGCGAAATATTAGGCTATTTAAAACAATTCCATTTTTTCCTCAAAATTTGTCGATATCGAAAGGGGTTAGCCTATGGGAATGAGCCATTTTGACATGAAAATTTCAAAAATTTAAAATCGGCTAACAGTTCACATGCATGTTGGAAATGGCTAAAAAGACAAGTTTCATCTTTGAAATCCCTTTACATAATGATCAAATGCATTTAAAAATGAATTATACTCGATATTATATTAGCGTGTTAAGAAATATTATTTAACTTCATTTGGCTATAATTTGAAGGAAGTAACATGGTGAAACCTTAATTTTTAACTATTCCTAACATACACGCCAAATGTTAGGCTATTTAAAAAAATTCCATTTTTTCCTCAAAATTTGTCGATATCGAAAGGGGTTAACCTATGGAAATGAGCCATTTTGACATGAAAATTTCAAAATATTAAAATCGGCTAATAATTTACATGCATGTTGGAAATTGCTAAAAAGACAAGTTTCATCTTGGAAATCCCTTTCCATAATGATCAAATGCATTTAAAAATGAATTTTACTCGATATTATTTTAGCGTGTTAAGAAATATTATTTAACTTCATTTGGCTATAATTTGAAGGGAGCAACATGGTGAATCCTCAAATTTTAACTATTCGTAACATACACGCCAAATAATAGGCTATTTAAAACAATTCAATCTTTTCCTCACAATTTGTCGATATCGAAAGGGGTTAACCTATGTAAATGAGCCATTTTGACATGAAAATTTCAAAATATTAAAATCGGCTAATACTTCACATGCATGTTGGAAATGGCTAAAAAGACAAGTTTCATCTTGAAAATCCCTTTACATAATGATCAAACGCATTTAAAAATGAATTTTATTCGATATTATTTTAGCGCGTTAAGAAATATTATTTAACTTCATTTGGCTATAATTTGATGGGTGTAACATGGTGAAACCTCAATTTTTAACTATTCCTAACATACACGCCAAATATTAGGCTATTTAAAACAATTCCATTTTTTCTTCAAAATTTGTCGATATCGAAAGGGGTTAGCCTATGGGAATGAGCCATTTTGACATGAAAATTTCAAAATTTTAAAATCGGCTAACAGTTTACATGCATGTTGGAAATGGCTAAAAAGACAAGTTTCATCTTGGAAATCCCTTTACATAATGATCAAATGCATTTAAAAATGAATTATACTCGATATTATATTAGCGTGTTAAGAAGTATTATTTAACTTCATTTGGCTATAATTTGAAGGAAGTAACATGGTGAAACCTCAATTTTTAAATATTCCTAACATACACGCCAAATATTAGGCTATTTAAAACAATTCCATTTTTTCCTCAAAATTTGTCGATATCGAAAGGGGTTAGCCTATGGGAATGAGCCATTTTGACATGAAAATTTCAAAATTTTAAAATCGGCTAACAGTTCACATGCATGTTGGAAATGGCTAAAAAGACAAGTTTCATCTTGGAAATCCCTTTACATAATGATCAAATGCATTTAAAAATGAATTATACTCGATATTATATTAGCATGTTAAGAAATATTATTTAACTTCATTTGGCTATAATTTGAAGGAAGTAACATGGTGAAACCTCAATTTTTAACTATTCCTAACATACACGCCAAATATTAGGCTATTTAAAACAATTCCATTTTTTCCTCAAAATTTGTCGATATCGAAAGGGGTTAGCCTATGGGAATGAGCCATTTTGACATGAATATTTCAAAATTTTAAAATCGGCTAACAAGTTCACATGCATGTTGGAAATGGCTAAAAAGACAAGTTTCATCTTGGAAATCCCTTTACATAATGATCAAATGCATTTAAAAATGAATTATACTCGATATTATATTAGCGTGTTAAGAAATATTATTTAACTTCATTTGGCTATAATTTGAAGGAAGTAACATGGTGAAACCTTAATTTTTAACTATTCCTAACATACACGACAAATGTTAGGCTATTTAAAAAAAGTCCATTTTTTCCTCAAAATTTGTCGATATCGAAAGGGGTTAACCTATGGAAATGAGCCATTTTGACATGAAAATTTCAAAATATTAAAATGGTCTAATAATTTACATGCATGTTGGAAATTGCTAAAAAGACAAGTTTCATCTTGGAAATCCCTTTCCATAATGATCAAATGCATTTAAAAATGAATTTTACTCGATATTATTTTAGCGCGTGAAGAAATATTATTTAACTTCATTTGGCTATAATTTGAAGGGTGTAACATGGTGAAACCTCAAGTTTTAACCATTACAAACATACACACCAACTATTAGGCAATTTAAAAAATTTCAATTTTTTCCTCAAAATTTGTCGATATCGAAAGGGGTTAGCCTATGGGAATGAGCCATTTTGACATGAAAATTTCAAAATTTTAAAATCGGCTAACAATTCACATGCATGTTGGAAATGGCTAAAAAGACAAGTTTCATCTTGGAAATCCCTTTACATAATGATCAAATGCATTTAAAAATGAATTATACTCGATATTATATTAGCGTGTTAAGAAATATTATTTACCTTCATTTGGCTATAATTTGAAGGAAGTAACATGGTGAAACCTTAATTTTTAACTATTCCTAACATACACGCCAAATGTTAGGCAATTTAAAAAAAGTCCATTTTTTCCTCAAAATTTGTCGATATCGAAAGGGGTTAACCTATGGAAATGAGCCATTTTGACATGAAAATTTCAAAATATTAAAATCGGCTAATAATTTACATGCATGTTGGAAATTGCTAAAAAGACAAGTTTCATCTTGGAAATCCCTTTCCATAATGATCAAATGCATTTAAAAATGAATTTTACTCGATATTATTTTAGCGCGTGAAGAAATATTATTTAACTTCATTTGGCTATAATTTGAAGGGCGTAACATGGTGAAACCTCAAGTTTTAACCATTACAAACATACACACCAACTATTAGGCAATTTAAAAAATTTCAATTTTTCCCTCAAAATTTGTCGATATCGAAAGGGGTTAGCCTATGGGAATGAGCCATTTTGACATGAAAATTTCAAAATTTTAAAATCGGCTAACAATTCACATGCATGTTGGAAATGGCTAAAAAGACAAGTTTCATCTTGAAAATCCCTTTACATAATGATCAAATGCATTTAAAAATAAATTATACTCTATATTATATTAGCGTGTTAAGAAATATTATTTAACTTCATTTGGCTATAATTTGAAGGAAGTAACATGGTGAAACCTTAATTTTTAACTCTTCCTAACATACACGCCAAATGTTAGGCTATTTAAAAAAAGTCCATTTTTTCCTCAAAATTTGTCGATATCGAAAGGGTTTAACCTATGGAAATGAGCCATTTTGACATGAAAATTTCAAAATATTAAAATCGGCTAATAATTTACATGCATGTTGGAAATTGCTAAAAAGACAAGTTTCATCTTGGAAATCCCCTTCCATAATTATCAAATGCATTTAAAAATGAATTTTACTCGATATTATTTTAGCGCGTGAAGAAATATTATTTAACTTCATTATGCTATAATTTGAAGGGTGTAACATGGTGAAACCTCAAGTTTTAACCATTACAAACATACACACCAACTATTAGGCAATTTAAAAAATTTCAATTTTTTCCTCAAAATTTGTCGATATCGAAAGGGGTTAGCCTATGGGAATGAGCCATTTTGACATGAAAATTTCAAAATTTTAAAATCGGCTAACAATTCACATGCATGTTGGAAATGGCTAAAAAGACAAGTTTCATCTTGGAAATCCCTTTACATAATGATCAAATGCATTTAAAAATGAATTATACTCGATATTATATTAGCGTGTTAAGAAATATTATTTACCTTCATTTGGCTATAATTTGAAGGAAGTAACATGGTGAAACCTTAATTTTTAACTATTCCTAACATACACGCCAAATGTTAGGCAATTTAAAAAAAGTCCATTTTTTCCTCAAAATTTGTCGATATCGAAAGGGGTTAACCTATGGAAATGAGCCATTTTGACATGAAAATTTCAAAATATTAAAATCGGCTAATAATTTACATGCATGTTGGAAATTGCTAAAAAGACAAGTTTCATCTTGGAAATCCCTTTCCATAATGATCAAATGCATTTAAAAATGAATTTTACTCGATATTATTTTAGCGCGTGAAGAAATATTATTTAACTTCATTTGGCTATAATTTGAAGGGCGTAACATGGTGAAACCTCAAGTTTTAACCATTACAAACATACACACCAACTATTAGGCAATTTAAAAAATTTCAATTTTTTCCTCAAAATTTGTCGATATCGAAAGGGGTTAGCCTATGGGAATGAGCCATTTTGACATGAAAATTTCAAAATTTTAAAATCGGCTAACAATTCACATGCATGTTGGAAATGGCTAAAAAGACAAGTTTCATCTTGGAAATCCCTTTACATAATGATCAAATGCATTTAAAAATGAATTATACTCGATATTATATTAGCGTGTTAAGAAATATTATTTAACTTCATTTGGCTATAATTTGAAGGAAGTAACATGGTGAAACCTTAATTTTTAACTATTCCTAACATACACGCCAAATGTTAGGCTATTTAAAAAAAGTCCATTTTTTCCTCAAAATTTGTCGATATCGAAAGGGGTTAACCTATGGAAATGAGCCATTTTGACATGAAAATTTCAAAATATTAAAATCGGCTAATAATTTACATGCATGTTGGAAATTGCTAAAAAGACAAGTTTCATCTTGGAAATCCCTTTCCATAATGATCAAATGCATTTAAAAATGAATTTTACTCGATATTATTTTAGCGCGTGAAGAAATATTATTTAACTTCATTTGGCTATAATTTGAACGGCATAACATGGTGAAACCTTAATTTTTAACCATTCCTAACATACACGCCAAATATTAGCCAATTTTAAAAAATTTAATTTTTCCTCAAAATTTGTCGATATCCAAAGGGGTTAACCTATGGAAATGAGCTATTTTGACATGACAATTTTAAAATTTTAAAATCTGCTAATATTTTACATGAATGTTGGAAATGGCTAAAAAGCCAAGTTTCATCTTGGAAATCCCTTTACATAAAGATCAAATGCATTTAAAAATAAATTTTACTCGATATTATTTTAGCGTGTTAAGAAATATTATTTTAACTTCATTTGGCTATAATTTGAAGGAAGTAACATGGTGAAACCTCAACTTTTAACTATTCCTAACATACACGCCAAATATTAGGCTATTTAAAACAATTCCATTTTTTCCTCAAAATTTGTCGATATCGAAAGGGGTTAGCCTATGGGAATGAGCCATTTTGACATGAAAATTTCAAAATTTTAAAATCGGCTAACAGTTCACATGCATGTTGGAAATGGCTAAAAAGACAAGTTTCATCTTGGAAATCCCTTTACATAATGATCAAATGCATTTAAAAATGAATTATACTCGATATTATATTAGCGTGTTAAGAAATATTATTTAACTTCATTTGGCTATAATTTGAAGGAAGTAACATGGTGAAACCTCAATTTTTAACTATTCCTAACATACACGCCAAATATTAGGCTATTTAAAACAATTCCATTTTTTCCTCAAAATTTGTCGATATCGAAAGGGGTTAGCCTATGGGAATGAGCCATTTTGACATGAAAATTTCAAAATTTTAAAATCGGCTAACAGTTCACATGCATGTTGGAAATGGCTAAAAAGACAAGTTTCATCTTGAAAATCCCTTTACATAATGATCAAATGCATTTAAAAATGAATTATACTCTATATTATATTAGCGTGTTAAGAAATATTATTTAACTTCATTTGGCTATAATTTGAAGGAAGTAACATGGTGAAACCTTAATTTTTAACTATTCCTAACATACACGCCAAATGTTAGGCTATTTAAAAAAAGTCCATTTTTTCCTCAAAATTTGTCGATATCGAAAGGGTTTAACCTATGGAAATGAGCCATTTTGACATGAAAATTTCAAAATATTAAAATCGGCTAATAATTTACATGCATGTTGGAAATTGCTAAAAAGACAAGTTTCATCTTGGAAATCCCCTTCCATAATTATCAAATGCATTTAAAAATGAATTTTACTCGATATTATTTTAGCGCGTGAAGAAATATTATTTAACTTCATTTTGCTATAATTTGAAGGGTGTAACATGGTGAAACCTCAAGTTTTAACCATTACAAACATACACACCAACTATTAGGCAATTTAAAAAATTTCAATTTTTTCCTCAAAATTTGTCGATATCGAAAGGGGTTAGCCTATGGGAATGAGCCATTTTGACATGAAAATTTCAAAATTTTAAAATCGGCTAACAGTTCACATGCATGTTGGAAATGGCTAAAAAGACAAGTTTCATCTTGGAAATCCCTTTACATAATGATCAAATGCATTTAAAAATGAATTATACTCGATATTATATTAGCGTGTTAAGAAATATTATTTACCTTCATTTGGCTATAATTTGAAGAAAGTAACATGGTGAAACCTTAATTTTTAACTATTCCTCACATACACGCCAAATGTTAGGCAATTTAAAAAAAGTCCATTTTTTCCTTAAAATTTGTCGATATCGAAAGGGGTTAACCTATGGAAATGAGCCATTTTGACATGAAAATTTCAAAATATTAAAATCGGCTAATAATTTACATGCATGTTGGAAATTGCTAAAAAGACAAGTTTCATCTTGGAAATCCCTTTCCATAATGATCAAATGCATTTAAAAATGAATTTTACTCGATATTATTTTAGCGCGTGAAGAAATATTATTTAACTTCATTTGGCTATAATTTGAAGGGCGTAACATGGTGAAACCTCAAGTTTTAACCATTACAAACATACACACCAACTATTAGGCAATTTAAAAAATTTCAATTTTTTCCTCAAAATTTGTCGATATCGAAAGGGGTTACCTTATGGGAATGAGCCATTTTGACATGAAAATTTCAAAATTTTAAAATCGGCTAACAATTCACATGCATGTTGGAAATGGCTAAAAAGACAAGTTTCATCTTGAAAATCCCTTTACATAATGATCAAATGCATTTAAAAATGAATTATACTCTATATTATATTAGCGTGTTAAGAAATATTATTTAACTTCATTTGGCTATAATTTGAAGGAAGTAACATGGTGAAACCTTAATTTTTATCTATTCCTAACATACACGCCAAATGTTAGGCTATTTAAAAAAAGTCCATTTTTTCCTCAAAATTTGTCGATATCGAAAGGGTTTAACCTATGGAAATGAGCCATTTTGACATGAAAATTTCAAAATATTAAAATCGGCTAATAATTTACATGCATGTTGGAAATTGCTAAAAAGACAAGTTTCATCTTGGAAATCCCCTTCCATAATTATCAAATGCATTTAAAAATGAATTTTACTCGATATTATTTTAGCGCGTGAAGAAATATTATTTAACTTCATTTGGCTATAATTTGAAGGGTGTAACATGGTGAAACCTCAAGTTTTAACCATTACAAACATACACACCAACTATTAGGCAATTTAAAAAATTTCAATTTTTTCCTCAAAATTTGTCGATATCGAAAGGGGTTAGCCTATGGGAATGAGCCATTTTGATATGAAAATTTCAAAATTTTAAAATCGGCTAACAATTCACATGCATGTTGGAAATGGCTAAAAAGACAAGTTTCATCTTGGAAATCCCTTTACATAATGATCAAATGCATTTAAAAATGAATTATACTCGATATTATATTAGCGCGTGAAGAAATATTATTTAACTTCATTTGGCTATAATTTGAACGGCATAACATGGTGAAACCTTAATTTTTAACCATTCCTAACATACACGCCAAATATTAGCCAATTTTAAAAAATTTAATTTTTCCTCAAAATTTGTCGATATCGAAAGGGGTTAACCTATGGAAATGAGCTATTTTGACATGACAATTTTAAAATTTTAAAATCTGCTAATATTTTACATGCATGTTGGAAATGGCTAAAAAGCCAAGTTTCATCTTGGAAATCCCTTTACATAAAGATCAAATGCATTTAAAAATAAATTTTACTCGATATTATTTTAGCGTGTTAAGAAATATTATTTTAACTTCATTTGGCTATAATTTGAAGGAAGTAACATGGTGAAACCTCAACTTTTAACTATTCCTAACATACACGCCAAATATTAGGCTATTTAAAACAATTCCATTTTTTCCTCAAAATTTGTCGATATCGAAAGGGGTTAGCCTATGGGAATGAGCCATTTTGACATGAAAATTTCAAAATATTAAAATCGGCTAACAGTTCACATGCATGTTGGAAATGGCTAAAAAGACAAGTTTCATCTTGGAAATCCCTTTCCATAATGATCAAATGCATTTAAAAATGAATTTTACTCGATATTATTTTAGCGCGTGAAGAAATATTATTTAACTTCATTTGGCTATAATTTGAACGGCGTAACATGGTGAAACCTTAATTTTTAACCATTCCTAACATACACGCCAAATATTAGCCAATTTTAAAAAATTCAATTTTTCCTCAAAATTTGTCGATATCCAAAGGGGTTAACCTATGGAAATGAGCTATTTTGACATGAAAATTTTAAAATTTTAAAATCTGCTAATATTTTACATGCATGTTGGAAATGGCTAAAAAGCCAAGTTTCATCTTGGAAATCCCTTTACATAAAGATCAAATGCATTTAAAAATAAATTTTACTCGATATTATTTTAGCATGTTAAGAAATATTATTTTAACTTCATTTGGCTATAATTTGAAGGAAGTAACATGGTGAAACCTCAATTTTTAACTATTCCTAACATACACGCCAAATTTTAGGCTATTTAAAACAATTCCATTTTTTCCTCAAAATTTGTCGATATCGAAAGGGGTTAGCCTATGGGAATGAGCCATTTTGACATGGAAATTTCAAAATATTAAAATCGGCTAACAGTTCACATGCATGTTGGAAATGGCTAAAAAGACAAGTTTCATCTTGGAAATCCCTTTCCATAATGATCAAATGCATTTAAAAATGAATTTTACTCGATATTATTTTAGCGCGTGAAGAAATATTATTTAACTTCATTTGGCTATAATTTGAACGGCGTAACATGGTGAAACCTTAATTTTTAACCATTCCTAACATACACGCCAAATATTAGCCAATTTTAAAAAATTCAATTTTTCCTCAAAATTTGTCGATATCCAAAGGGGTTAACCTATGGAAATGAGCTATTTTGACATGAAAATTTTAAAATTTTAAAATCTGCTAATATTTTACATGCATGTTGGAAATGGCTAAAAAGCCAAGTTTCATCTTGGAAATCCCTTTACATAAAGATCAAATGCATTTAAAAATAAATTTTACTCGATATTATTTTAGCATGTTAAGAAATATTATTTTAACTTCATTTGGCTATAATTTGAAGGAAGTAACATGGTGAAACCTCAATTTTTAACTATTCCTAACATACACGCCAAATTTTAGGCTATTTAAAACAATTCCATTTTTTCCTCAAAATTTGTCGATATCGAAAGGGTAACGCCTATGGGAATGAGCCATTTTGACATGAAAATTTCAAAATTTTAAAATCGGCTAACAGTTCACATGCATGTTGGAAATGGCTAAAAAGACAAGTTTCGTCTTGGAAATTCCTTTACATAATGATCAAATGCATTTAAAAATGAATTATACTCGATATTATATTAGCGTGTTAAGAAATATTATTTAACTTCATTTGGCTATAATTTGAAGGAAGTAACATGGTGAAACCTTAATTTTTAACTATTCCTAACATACACGCCAAATGTTAGGCTATTTAAAAAAAGTCCATTTTTTCCTAAAAATTTGTCGATATCGAAAGGGGTTAACCTATGGAAATGAGCCATTTTGACATGAAAATTTCAAAATATTAAAATCGGCTAATAATTTACATGCATGTTGGAAATTGCTAAAAAGACAAGTTTCATCTTGGAAATCCCTTTCCATAATGATCAAATGCATTTAAAAATGAATTTTACTCGATATTATTTTAGCGCGTGAAGAAATATTATTTAACTTCATTTGGCTATAATTTGAACGGCGTAACATGGTGAAACCTTAATTTTTAACCATTCCTAACATACACGCCAAATATTAGCCAATTTTAAAAAATTCAATTTTTCCTCAAAATTTGTCGATATCCAAAGGGGTTAACCTATGGAAATGAGCTATTTTGACATGAAAATTTTAAAATTTTAAAATCTGCTAATATTTTACATGCATGTTGGAAATGGCTAAAAAGCCAAGTTTCATCTTGGAAATCCCTTTACATAAAGATCAAATGCATTTAAAAATAAATTTTACTCGATATTATTTTAGCATGTTAAGAAATATTATTTTAACTTCATTTGGCTATAATTTGAAGGAAGTAACATGGTGAAACCTCAATTTTTAACTATTCCTAACATACACGCCAAATTTTAGGCTATTTAAAACAATTCCATTTTTTCCTCAAAATTTGTCGATATCGAAAGGGGGTTAGCCTATGGGAATGAGCCATTTTGACATGAAAATTTCAAAATTTTAAAATCGGCTAACAGTTCACATGCATGTTGGAAATGGCTAAAAAGACAAGTTTCATCTTGGAAATCCCTTTACATAATGATCAAATGCATTTAAAAATGAATTATACTCGATATTATATTAGCGTGTTAAGAAATATTATTTAACTTCATTTGGCTATAATTTGAAGGAAGTAACATGGTGAAACCTCAATTCTTAACTATTCCTAACACACACGCCAAATATTAGGCTATTTAAAACAATTCCATTTTTTCCTCAAAATTTGTCGATATCGAAAGAGGTTAGCCTATGGGAATGAGCCATTTTGAAATGAAAATTTCAATATTTTAAAATCAGCTAACAGTTCACATGCATGTTGGAAATGGCTAAAAAGACAAGTTTCATCATGGAAATCCCTTTACATAATGATAAAATGCATTTAAAAATGAATTATACTCGATATTATATTAGCGTGTTAAGAAATATTATTTAACTTCATTTGGCTATAATTTGAAGGGCGTAACATGGTGAAACCTCAAGTTTTAACCATTACAAACATACACACCAACTATTAGGCAATTTAAAAAATTTCAATTTTTTCCTCAAAATTTGTCGATATCCAAAGGCGTTAACCTATGGAAATGAGCCATTTTGACATGAAAATTTCCAAATTTTCAAATCGGCTAATATTTCACATGCATGTTGGAAATGGCTAAAAAGACAAGTTTCATCTTGGAAATCCCTTTACATAATGATAAAATGCATTTAAAAATGAATTATACTCGATATTATATTAGCGTGTTAAGAAATATTATTTAACTTCATTTGGCTATAATTTGAAGGGCGTAACATGGTGAAACCTCAAGTTTTAACCATTACAAACATACACACCAACTATTAGGCAATTTAAAAAATTTCAATTTTTTCCTCAAAATTTGTCGATATCCAAAGGGTTAACCTATGGAAATGAGCCATTTTGAAATGAAAATTTCCAAATTTTCAAATCGGCTAATATTTCACATGCATGTTGGAAATTGCTAAAAAGATAAGTTTCATCTTGGAAAACCCTTTACATAATGATCAAATGCATTTAAAAATGAATTTTAATCGATATTATTTTAGCGATTTAAGAAATATTATTTAACTTCATTTGGCAATAATTTGAAGGGCGTAACATGGTGAAACTTTAATTTTTAACCATTCCTAACATACACGCCAAATATTAGCCAATTTTAAAAAATTCAATTTTTTCTCAAAATTTGTCGATATCCAAAGGGGTTAAACCTATGGAAATGAGCCATTTTGACATGAAAATTTCCAAATTTTCAAATCGGCTAATATTTCACATGCATGTTGGAAATGGCTAAAAAGACAAGTTTCATTTTCGAAATCCCTTTACATAATGATCAAATGCATTTAAAAATTAATTTTACTCGATAATATTTTAGCGTGTTTAGAAATATTATTTAACTTCATTTGGCTATAATTTGAAGGGAGCAACATGGTGAAACGTCAATTTTTAACTATTCCTAACATACACGCTAAATATTAGGCTATATAAAAAAATTCAATTTTGTCCTCAAAATTTGTCGATATCGAAAGGGGTTAACCTATGGAAATGAGCCATTTTGACATGAAAATTTCAAAATTTTAAAATCGGCTAATATTTCACATGCATGTTGGAAATGGCTAAAAAGACAAGTTTCATTTTCGAAATCCCTTTACATAATGATCAAATGCATTTAAAATGAATTTTACTCGATATTATTTTAGCGTGTTAAGAAATATTATTTAACTTCATTTAGCTATAATTTGAAGGGAGCAACATGGTGAAACCTCAATTTTTAACTATTCCTAACATACACGCCAAATATTAGGCTATTTAAAACAATTCCATTTTTTCCTCAAAATTTGTCGATATCGAAAGGGGTTAGCCTATGGGAATGAGCCATTTTGACATGAAAATTTCAAAATTTTAAAATCGGCTAATAGTTCACATGCATGTTGGAAATGGCTAAAAAGACAAGTTTCATTTTCGAAATCCCTTTACATAATGATCAAATGCATTTAAAATGAATTTTACTCGATATTATTTTAGCGTGTTAAGAAATATTATTTAACTTCATTTGGCAATAATTTGAAGGACGTAACATGGTGAAACCTTAATTTTTAACCAATCCTAACATACATGCCAAATATTAGCCAATTTTAAAAAATTCAATTTTTCCTCAAAATTTGTCGATATCAAAGGGGTTAACCTTTGGAAATGAGCCATTTTGACATGAAAATTTCCAAATTTTCAAATCGGCTAATATTTCACATGCATGTTAGAAATGGCTAAAAAGACAAGTTTGATCTTGGAAATCCCTTTACATAAAGATCAAATTCATTTAAAAATGCATTATACTCGATATTACATAAGCTTGTTAAGAAGTATTATTTAACTTCATTTGGCAATCATTTGAAGGGCGTAACATGGTGAAACCTTAATTTTTAACCATTCCTAACATACACGCCAAATATTAACCCATTTTAAAAAATTCAATTTTTCCTCAAAATTTGTCGATATCCAAAGGGGTTAATCTATGGAAATGAGCCATTTTGACATGAAAATTTCCAAATTTTTAAATCGGCTAATATTTCACATGCATGTTGGAAATGGCTAAAAGACAAGTTTCATTTTCGAAATCCCTTTATATAAGGATCAAATACATTTAAAAATGAATTTTACTCGATATTATTTTAGCGTGTTAAGAAATATTATTTAACTTCATTTCGCTATAATTTGAAGGAAGTAACATGGTGAAACCTCAATTTTTAACTATTCTTAACATACACGCCAAATATTAGGCTATTTAAAAAAAGTGAATTTTTTCCTCAAAATTTGTCGATATCGAAAGGGGTTAACCTATGGAAATGAGCCATTTTGACATGAAAATTTCAAAATATTAAAATCGGCTAATAATTTACATGCATGTTGGAAATTGCTAAAAAGTCAAGTTTCATCTTGGAAATCCCTTTACATAATGATCAAATGCATTTAAAAATGAATTATACTCGATATTATATTAGCGTGTTAAGAAATATTATTTAACTTCATTTGGCTATAATTTGAAGGAAGTAACATGGTGAAACCTCAATTCTTAACTATTCCTAACACACACGCCAAATATTAGGCTATTTAAAACAATTCCATTTTTTCCTCAAAATTTGTCGATATCGAAAGAGGTTAGCCTATGGGAATGAGCCATTTTGAAATGAAAATTTCAATATTTTAAAATCAGCTAACAGTTCACATGCATGTTGGAAATGGCTAAAAAGACAAGTTTCATCATGGAAATCCCTTTACATAATGATAAAATGCATTTAAAAATGAATTATACTCTATATTATATTAGCGTGTTAAGAAATATTATTTAACTTCATTTGGCTATAATTTGAACGGCGTAACATGGTGAAACCTCAAGTTTTAACCATTACAAACATACACACCAACTATTAGGCAATTTAAAAAATTTCAATTTTTTCCTCAAAATTTGTCGATATCCAAAGGCGTTAACCTATGGAAATGAGCCATTTTGACATGAAAATTTCCAAATTTTCAAATCGGCTAATATTTCACATGCATGTTGGAAATGGCTAAAAAGACAAGTTTCATCTTGGAAATCCCTTTACATAATGCTAAAATGCATTTAAAAATGAATTATACTCGATATTATATTAGCGTGTTAAGAAATATTATTTAACTTCATTTGGCTATAATTTGAAGGGCGTAACATGGTGAAACCTCAAGTTTTAACCATTACAAACATACACACCAACTATTAGGCAATTTAAAAAATTTCAATTTTTTCCTCAAAATTTGTCGATATCCAAAGGGTTAACCTATGGAAATGAGCCATTTTGAAATGAAAATTTCCAAATTTTCAAATCGGCTAATATTTCACATGCATGTTGGAAATTGCTAAAAAGATAAGTTTCATCTTGGAAAACCCTTTACATAATGATCAAATGCATTTAAAAATGAATTTTAATCGATATTATTTTAGCGATTTAAGAAATATTATTTAACTTCATTTGGCAATAATTTGAAGGGCGTAACATGGTGAAACTTTAATTTTTAACCATTCCTAACATACACGCCAAATATTAGCCAATTTTAAAAAATTCAATTTTTTCTCAAAATTTGTCGATATCCAAAGGGGTTAAACCTATGGAAATGAGCCATTTTGACATGAAAATTTCCAAATTTTCAAATCGGCTAATATTTCACATGCATGTTGGAAATGGCTAAAAAGACAAGTTTCATTTTCGAAATCCCTTTACATAATGATCAAATGCATTTAAAAATTAATTTTACTCGATAATATTTTAGCGTGTTTAGAAATATTATTTAACTTCATTTGGCTATAATTTGAAGGGAGCAACATGGTGAAACGTCAATTTTTAACTATTCCTAACATACACGCTAAATATTAGGCTATATAAAAAAATTCAATTTTGTCCTCAAAATTTGTCGATATCGAAAGGGGTTAACCTATGGAAATGAGCCATTTTGACATGAAAATTTCAAAATTTTAAAATCGGCTAATATTTCACATGCATGTTGGAAATGGCTAAAAAGACAAGTTTCATTTTCGAAATCCCTTTACATAATGATCAAATGCATTTAAAATGAATTTTACTCGATATTATTTTAGCGTGTTAAGAAATATTATTTAACTTCATTTAGCTATAATTTGAAGGGAGCAACATGGTGAAACCTCAATTTTTAACTATTCCTAACATACACGCCAAATATTAGGCTATTTAAAACAATTCCATTTTTTCCTCAAAATTTGTCGATATCGAAAGGGGTTAGCCTATGGGAATGAGCCATTTTGACATGAAAATTTCAAAATTTTAAAATCGGCTAATAGTTCACATGCATGTTGGAAATGGCTAAAAAGACAAGTTTCATTTTCGAAATCCCTTTACATAATGATCAAATGCATTTAAAATGAATTTTACTCGATATTATTTTAGCGTGTTAAGAAATATTATTTAACTTCATTTGGCAATAATTTGAAGGACGTAACATGGTGAAACCTTAATTTTTAACCAATCCTAACATACATGCCAAATATTAGCCAATTTTAAAAAATTCAATTTTTCCTCAAAATTTGTCGATATCCAAAGGGGTTAACCTTTGGAAATGAGCCATTTTGACATGAAAATTTCCAAATTTTCAAATCGGCTAATATTTCACATGCATGTTAGAAATGGCTAAAAAGACAAGTTTGATCTTGGAAATCCCTTTACATAAAGATCAAATTCATTTAAAAATGCATTATACTCGATATTACATAAGCTTGTTAAGAAGTATTATTTAACTTCATTTGGCAATCATTTGAAGGGCGTAACATGGTGAAACCTTAATTTTTAACCATTCCTAACATACACGCCAAATATTAACCCATTTTAAAAAATTCAATTTTTCCTCAAAATTTGTCGATATCCAAAGGGGTTAATCTATGGAAATGAGCCATTTTGACATGAAAATTTCCAAATTTTTAAATCGGCTAATATTTCACATGCATGTTGGAAATGGCTAAAAGACAAGTTTCATTTTCGAAATCCCTTTATATAAGGATCAAATACATTTAAAAATGAATTTTACTCGATATTATTTTAGCGTGTTAAGAAATATTATTTAACTTCATTTCGCTATAATTTGAAGGAAGTAACATGGTGAAACCTCAATTTTTAACTATTCTTAACATACACGCCAAATATTAGGCTATTTAAAAAAAGTGAATTTTTTCCTCAAAATTTGTCGATATCGAAAGGGGTTAACCTATGGAAATGAGCCATTTTGACATGAAAATTTCAAAATATTAAAATCGGCTAATAATTTACATGCATGTTGGAAATTGCTAAAAAGTCAAGTTTCATCTTGGAAATCCCTTTACATAATGATCAAATGCATTTAAAAATTAATTTTACTCGATATATTTTAGCGTGTTTAGAAATATTATTTAACTTCATTTGGCTATAATTTGAAGGGTGCAACATGGTGAAACCTTAATTTTTAACTACTCCTAACATACACGCCAAATATTAGGCAATTTAAAAATTTTCAATTTTTTCCTCAAAATTTGTCGATATCCAAAGGGGTTAACCTATGGAAATGAGCCATTTTGACATGAAAATTTCAAAGTTTTAAAATCGGCTAATATTTCACATGCATGTTGGAAATGGCTAAAAAGACAAGTTTCATTTTCGAAATCCCTTTACATAATGATCAAATGCATTTAAAATGAATTTTACTCGATATTATTTTAGCGTGTTAAGAAATATTATTTAACTTCATTTGGCTATAATTTGAAGGGAGTAACATGGTGAAACCTAAATTTTTAACTATTCCTAACATACACGCCAAATATTAGGCTATTTAAAAAAATTCAATTTTGTCCTCAAAATTTGTCGATATCCAAAGGGGTTAACCTATGGAAATGAGCCATTTTGACATGAAAATTTCAAAATTTTAACATCGGCTAATAATTTACATGCATGTTGGAAATTGCTAAAAAGACAAGTTTCATCTTGGAAATCCCTTTCCATAATGATCAAATGCATTTAAAAATGAATTTTACTCGATATTATTTTAGCGCGTTAAGAAATATTATTTAACTTCATTTGGCAATAAGTTGAAGGGCGTAATATGGTGAAACCTCAATTTTTAACCATTCCTAACATACACGCCAAATATTAGCCAATTTTAAAAAATTCAATTTTTTATCAAAATTTGTCGATATCTTAACCTATGGAAATGAGCCATTTTGACATGAAAATTTCCAAATTTTCAAATCGGCTAATATTTGACATGCATGTTGGAATTGGCTAAAAAGACAAGTTTTATTTTCGAAATCCCTTTACATAATGATCAAATGCATTTAAAAATGAATTTTACTCGATAATATTTTAGCGTGTTAAGAAATATTATTTAACTTCATTTGGCTATAATTTGAAGGGTGTAACATGGTGAAATCTCATATTTTAACCATTCCTAACATACACGCCAAATATTAGGCAATTTAAAAAATTTCAATTTTTTCATCAAAATTTGTCGATATTTAAAGGGGTTAACCTATGGAAATGAGCCATGTTGACATGAAAATTTCAAAATTTTAAAATCGGCTAATATTTCACATGCATGTTGGAAATGGCTAAAAAGACAAGTTTCATTTTCAAAATCCCATTACATAGTGATCAAATGCATTTAAAAATGAATATTACTCGATATTATATTAGCGTGTTAAGAAATATTATTTAACTTCGTTTGGCTATAATTTGAAGGGCGTAACATGGTGAAACCTCAATTTTTAATCATTCCTAACATACACGCCAAATATTAGGCAATTTAAAAAATTTCAATTTTTTCCTCAAAATTTGTCGATATCCAAAGGGGTTAACCTATGGAAATGAGCCATTTTGACAGGAAAATTTCAAAATATTCAAATCGGCTAATATATCACATGTATATTTGAAATGGCTAAAAATCCAATTTTCATTATGGAAATCCCTGTACATAATTAGTTTAGCTTCTTAAGAAATATTATTTAACTTCATTTGGCTATAATTTGAAGGGCTTAACATGGTGAAACCTCAATTTTTAACCATTCCTAACATACACGCCAAATATTAGGCAATTTAAAAAATATCATTTTTTTCCTCAAAATTTATAGATATCCAAAGGGGTTAACCTATGAAAATGAGCCATTAGGACATGAAAATTTCAAAATTTTATAATCGGTAAATATTTCACATGCATGTTGGAAATGGCTAAAAGGCCAAGTTTCATCTTGGAAATCCCTTTACATAATGATCAAATGCATTTAAAAAAGATTTTTATTCGATATTATTTTAGCGTGTTAAGAAATATTATTTAACTTCATTTGTCTATAAGTTGAAGGGCGTAACATGGTGAAATCTCAATTTTTAACCTTTCCTAACATATACGCCAAATAGTAGGCAATTCAAAAAATTTTAATTTTTGCCTCAAAATATGTCGATATCCAAAGGGGTTAACCTATGAAAATGAGCCATTTTAACATGAAAATTTCAAAATTTTAAAATTGGCTAAAATTTCACATGCATGTTGGAAATGGCTAAAAAGCCCTGTTTCATTATGAAAATCCCAACATAATGATCAAATGCAATTAAAAATTAATTTTATTCTATTTTAATTTATCGTGTTAATTAATATTATTTAACTTTATTTGGCTATGATTTAAAGGGCGTAACATGGTGATACCTCAATTTTTAATCATTCCTAACATACACGCCAAATATTAGCCAATTTAAAAAAAAATTCTATTTTAACCTCAAAATTTGTCGATATCCAAAGGGTACCTATGGTAATGAGCCATTTTGATATGAAAATTTCAAATTTTCAAATCTGCTAATATTTCACATGTATGTTGGAAATGGCTAAAAAGCCAAGTTTCATTATGGAATCTCATATAAATAATGGTCAATTGAATTTAAAATATAAACCAATTTTAATTTTCATGTCAAAATTAGGATGTTTGTAAAGGGGTTAACCTATGGAAATGAGCCATTATGACATGAAAATTTGAAAATTTTCAAATCGGCTAATATTTGATATGCATGTCTCAAATGGCTAAAAAGCCAATGATCATTATGGAAATCCCTGTACATAATGATCAAATGAATTTAAAAATTAAATTTACTCGAAATGGTTTTCTAGTGTTAAGAAATATTTTTTAACTTCATTTGGCAATAATTTAAAGGGCGTAACATGGTGAAACCTCAATTTTTAACCATTCCTAACATACACAACAAATATTAGCCAATTTAAAAAATTTAAATTTTCACCTCAAAGTTTGTCGATATCCAAAGGGGGTTAACCTATGGAAATGAGCCGTTTTGACCTGAAAATTTTCAAATTTTCAAATCGGCTTATATTTCCCATGCATGTTGGAAATTGCGAAAAAGCCAAGTTTCTTTATGGAAACCCCTGTAAATAATGGTCAAATGAATATAAAAATTAATTTTACTCGAAATTGTTTTGGAGTGTTAAGAAATTATTTTGTACTTCATTTGGCTATAATTTGAAGAGCATAACATGGTGAAACTTGAATTTTTCACCATTACTAACATACACGCCAAATATTAGCAAATTTTAAAATTTTAAATTTTCATCTAAAAAATTATCGATAACCAAAGGGGTCATATGAAAATAATCCATTTTGACATGAAAATTTAAAAATTTAAAAATCAGCTAATATTTCACATGCATGTTGGAAATGGCTAAAAGCCAAGTTTCATTATGGAAACCCCTGTAAATAATGGTCAAATGTATTTTAAAATCAATTTAACTCGATATTGTTTTAGCGTGTTAAGAAATATTTTTGAACTTCTTTTGGCTATTATTTAAAGGGTTTAACATGGTGAAACCTTCAATTTTAGCCATTCCCAACATACAAGTCAAATATTAGCCAATTTAAAAATTTTCAATTTTCACCTCAAAATTTGTTCATATCCAAAGGGGGTTAACCTATACAAATAAGCCATTTTGACATGAAAATTTCAAAATTTTAAAACCGCCAAATATTGTACATGCATGTTGGAAATGACTAAAAAGCCAAGTTTCATTATGGAATCCCCTATAAATAATGGTCAAATGAATTTAAAAATAAATTTTACTCAATATTCTTTTAGCATGTTAAGAAATATTTTTTTCACTTCATTTGGCTATTATTTGAAGGGTTTAACATGATGAAACCTCAAATTTTTATCCATTCCCAACATAAATATACGTCAAATATTAGTCAATTTCAAAAATTTCAATTTTCTTGTCAAAATTGTCAATTTCCAAAGCGGGTTAGTTAACCTATGAAAATCTACCATTTTTACAAGAAAATTTGAAATATTTTAAATCGATTAATATTTGACATGCGTCCTGGAAGTGACTAAAAAATCAAGGACAGCTATCTCAAGGTATTGACGTTTTTAAACCACAAATTTGAATGTTGGTGTGTCTATGTCTATGTGTGTCTTTATGCTTTCAAGTTTTTACTCAGAAATGGAGCGAGTTCCAGCTATTCGACATGGCTTTAGAGTGGAAAAGACACAACAATGTACAAGAAAGATAACAGCAGTAGTAGTAAGAAGGTGGTGAAGAAGACCTTTGTCATTTGAAAGCCTCTCAAATGGACATAGCAACCATGTCCACCCCGATTGTTGAAGATGAGATGGGAAAAATGGAGAAGATGAGATGGGAGTTAAAAAGCAGGTGAGGAGAGGTCGAGAAAATATGGGTTGGAAAATGGCAGTTTGAAGAAGCAGCTACATGCATTGGCCATCCCAACTTCGAGAGAGACTTAAGAAACAGTAACGACCAGCTTTCTTAACCGTCAGATCTCTAGTAAGCAATTTAAGCCATTCAACTGCATCGTCAGAGCAGTGAATTATCCACCATCAGATGCTGAGCATGAATCTAAACCGTTAGATTAAGGACACAGTAGAAGCAATGTAGCACATAAGCTCTTACCAAAACAGCCAATTAATAGATAAGTCTCTTTCCGCACAGCTATTGCTCACAATACAAGAGGAAACCCCAAGGCTAGGCTATTAAGTCGGCAATGTCTTTAATAGCTCACGCGAGGAGAACTACGTAAAAGGAATCAGCGGTGGCAACCAAAATCAAGTAAGTTGCCTGAACGACATCGCATGAACCTTAATACACGCCACCAAATACCAATCTCAAAACGCCTTCAGGCCTTAACTTCATCACTTTGACCACGCAACTGCATCGATTTCGGCCTGGGCAGACCGGTATAACTCGAGCCTCTTCGCCAGGGCGCCACGGCGCTCCATGACTGCAGGGTCTTCGTTCAACAATTGGGACAGATGCTTTTGCTGCAAATACCATTACCGTCGATTTTAGGTTATCGAGTAGTTCAGAAGAGCGGTTTGGATCGATAAAGGGTGATATCAACTACACATTCTTACCTCCATCTTGCCTAGCTCAGCGAAGAAATGGTCGAGTAGGCTTCGCTTGGCCTCGCGCACTTGGCAATGGACAATGGACTTGGGGATCGAGTTACGGAGGGTTGCGCACACCATGTTCACGTAAGCAAGAACAGTAGTCCCTGTTTATGGAAGTGCCGGGAGACAATCTAAGTAATGGCCTTTTCCCAACACAGTATTAACTCCCAAAAACTATGAGAAGCATATTGAGGAGAAAATTCATGAAACCTTACCGATTCGTCTAAGATATAATTCGTTGTATCTGTCGAAGATGGAATGGGTAGGGTTGCCACCCTTGTCAATGTCTTGAGGGAGCTTTCTGAAAAAATCGACAGTTAGGTAGCTACATTCCATGTCAACCAGCTTCAACGTTGCTTTCTTGCTTTCTTCTTTCATTCTGTCGAGTGACTCAACAGCTGCGTTTGAAAGTTCTACTCTGAGGCCTGGATACTGCCTCAACTCCTGGTATCCGAATGAAAAAACGACATCAATTAAAATCCCAAACACGAGGAAGATCTAGTTCAGCAAAAACTGAAGTATATAGGGATCAGAATTGATATTTTATCAGCAGCATACCACAGTCTCACTGATTGCCTTGTGAATAAGCTCCTTCAATATGGCGTGAACCTAAAGCAGTGAGCAAAACACTATTTCAGCTAAAAAATGAGTCATTGTATAAGCCCGAAAGACCAATGATCAAACCGAAATGCATACCGCTTCAACAGCTGCCTCAGCAGGACCTCTGATGGTAATTAATGAAGATTCAATTAGACGACGATATCCTTGCTCTGGAGCTATCAAGTGAGGTTGGTATCCATCAGCTTCAGTAATCAGTTTACGGATATTCTCCATTGCAAGTTGCTTGTCAAATTGCAACCTCTTCATAGCAGCAGGAAGCTGATTATCGAATACATTGTATACCTTCTCGCCACCTGGTCGTCTGTGTATAGCCAGTTAAGTGAAAGTTTACTGAGCATGGAACTATGAAGAATAATCAGGTCTAAGGAACATGAAGGAAAGGAAGAAAGCAAGATACGTACACTCCATCGAGATGCTCCTTGTATATTTGATCAAAAAGCCGACAAATCTCCATGATTGAATATAACTTCCCCTGTAATTAACAAACCGTAATCAGTTAGAAGAAATCCCACTGACACAAGGTGGAAGGGGGAAAAAATATAACACACTTACTCCTGCATCAGCAGCAATAGGCTTTCCCAGTCGACTAAGCTCAGATTCCAGTTCAGCAATCGTTTTGTTAATAAGAGACTGAATCCCTGGGATTCTAGACTTGATTACAACTTCCAAATGCTGTGTCATCAACAAGGTTATAGTGATGACGTTACGACTAATCCAACGTAATTCATAATTCAAGAGAAATAAAAAGAGAAGAAAAGAATGCCGCTTAACCTACTTTTGATAACATTTTTGCTAGATGCTCAGAACCCATTCTATTAGCAAGATGCTTGTACTCTGGACTGGTAGCAAAATACTCGCGCTCTCTCCGTCGTGCAGCAATCATGTCCACGTTCTTGTTAATGTCAGCTTGTGAGCGATTCACAACACCAACCCAAGGAAATTTTAACCGAAATGATTTCCCCTCCAATGTCTGAGCCAGTAAGAAAAAGAGGCTTAGTGTACACATAGCCAGAAGGCATTAAAGCACTAACTTCAGAATAAGTCAGTCTGTATGTTCAGCAGTACTTTAATTCAGTATCTAGACACGTGGAACTTACATCTACTGCATCAGTACCCTTGTCCATGAGGTCAATCTTTGTCAGAACTCCAAAAGTTCTCTCTCCTGCAAATGCAATGATAAAAATCTCATTACGTAAAGTTCTAACACATATGGTTGGGGAAACAATATCCTGAAAACAGGCATGCCAGCACTTCAAAACATTAGTGTAGCAATTTAAATTTCAGAAAAAAGAGCTAAAGCGAAGGGGAAAGGTTTAACCTGATGGGTCCACCTCACGGGAAATTTTAATAGCATCAGACGTGGCAAGATCTTGATTTGCAGGTGAAATTGCCAAGATTAAACAGTTGGGCTGCACAGATTTGGCAATGACACAAATATGGTAGAAATGTCAAGGTTCAAGCCTTTCAATAACTCTTTTAGGAAACAAGCAGGGAGACATTACATGCCTAAAGAGGAGAAAATCCAGATCTAAGGTTCGTCAACTATGTATCAAAGGTTCTAAAGAACTTCAAACAAAAATAGCCATCTCGTATGGACGAAGTGCAGCAATATCAAATCAAGAATAGGTGCGTAGGTTATACCTTTTCAATAAAGGAGCGCACCATGTTCTCAATATCCTGCACAATATTGTCGGATTGACCCTCTGCAATGTGCAAAACACATCACGTTAGAAATCCACAAAGGACTCTAACAAACCTTAAAAGGGTATGGTTACAAAAAAATGCACCTATATTTCCCATGAGATTTATAAATAAGAACAGAAGTTCAGCTAAACAGTCCTATCAAAATTTGCTCGCAAATGAATGCATTGAACCTTTTCAGTTACAAGGTTGCAACTCATTTCTAATACCAACGTAGACAACAGCAGGAAGAATGAAAACTAGCTAGCCAGTAATGTTGATAGAAAAGTGTACTCACCAACTGCAACTTTTGTGAGCCCAGGAAGATCAATCAATGTAAGGTTGACAACTGCAGTATCAAAGAGGCCATGAGAATGCAGAATAATCATTAAACAATTGCAAGTAAACAACTAAAAGTCTAAACTGGAACTCACCATTGGGAGAATATATGCTGAGATGGATGGGAACGCTAGAAATTTGTTTTGAACGGCCTGTCTCTCTATCAGTCTCGTCTGAGATCTCTTTCCGCACAGCCGCTGCAAGAATTGAAAGCTTAGGAGTTAGAAAAATGTTTATGCACATGACAGTCACTACCAGTGCATTATTGCAGACAGAAATCACTCGAAGCAGAATTAAGACATTTACAGAGCTCCATGATCTAGCAAAAATAGGAGTAGACTTCGATGAAGAACATATATCTAACTGGCATTTTTTAGTGGAGGTTGAGGACGTTTACCAAAGTCAGTGAACCTTTTCCTCGGAAGGTGAAGGAACTCCGCGTACTCTCTGCTACCTTCGTCAAGTTTATGAAGCTGCAATACAAGTGGCCTTCTGGTAACAATCCCTGCACAACAAAATAGTTTCCAAATGACGAGCCATTGCCGCATCTTCAAACTGAGAAATTCAGCAATACGTCCAGAAGTAAATCGAGGAAGCAACTATACCAGATCCACGAGGCAGAAAATCCTTCCCTACTATGCTCTCCAACACAGACGATTTCCCGGAGCTCTATTACAAAACGAAAACATACAAACACAGCTCAATAACATTGTTTACAACTTCGAATCGCATTCCACAAATAATAACGAACAGCAAGCAAACACAGCAACGTAGTAAACGTAAGAAGAGAGATCCAGGAAGATAACCTGGCCACCGACGACGGCAATGGCCGGCAGTGAATCCCAGAGAGTAGGCAGCGCGCTAGCTTCGCCATGATCACCGAGAGCCGTACAAGCTCTCTGAATCTTATTAACAAGACTGATCAAATTATCCATTACTCCGACCTAATGAAGGAATGAAGCAGCAGTGGGAATGCTATGAGACTCCCGCCGGAAGAGGCGTGTAAGATCGTAGATCGCCTTGGATCTGAGGAGCTGAGCGGGAGATCTGGGAGGAATAGCTGTCAGTTTGGTAGTAGAGTTGAGGATTGAGCTCGAAATGGAATGGAGGAGAGGCTTAAAGAGAGAAAATGGCGTTCGCGTTTGAAATCGAATTGACTTGAACTGCGAGAAAAAAGGGTGGTGTTTCAGTAAAACGGAAAATGGTATATATATCCTTGGTTAATCGAATTAGCCGGTTTGGTTAACTTTTCAGAGATTCAAAATGTAGATTGGGCTGTTGGGCGAATTCAAATTCGAGCATCTAGGACCCACTTCCTTTTTGGAATTGGGCCGATTCCCATTCATATTTGAAACCCAACGGTAGGATGATAATGAGATTGGAAAATAATAAAATATTGTCATTCGGGGCTATATATACGCGGGCGTACGACGTAAGAATAAGAGCTCGGAGATAGGAATAAGATCCACATTTTAGAGATAAAATGTAAGACTTAGGAATAAGAGGTTGCGTATAGGAATAATAGGCGGGACGTAGAGATAAGAGTCGTTATGTAAGATTATGATTTCAGACGCAATAATGGTATAATATTTATGTATATAGAACTAGTATGAGTTTTGGTCTAGAAAATAAACCGTATAGTGTAATATAATACTCATATATCGAAAATTAATAAGAGTTATGGTGTAAAAAATAAGCGATACAGTGTAGTATAATATTCATGTACTTGAAAGTAATAAGAGCTCTAGTGTAGAAAATAAGCCGCACATGATGTAGTATAATATTTATTTACCTAGAACTAATAAGAACCTTGGTGTAGAAAATATAGTGGCATGGTATAGTATAATACTCATGTACCTAGAATTAATAAGAGCCTCGTCGTAGAAAATAAGCAACATGGTGTAGGAACAAGCTTCCGAATATAAGCATAAGTCGTTCCAGACTTGAGCATCCCATCAAGATGGATCTTGTTAATACCATGCATGCATATAGTAATTAAACCAATTTGAAAATTTTCAATACTCGTAAAATTTTAAAAAATGTTTTTTAACTTTATTTGAATGGTCGAACATAGTTAAATCTCAATTTTTAGTCATTCTTAACATTTATGCCAAATATTAGTCAATTTGAAAATTTTCATGTCAAAATTGGTCAATTTCCAAAGGGAACCTATGGAAATTGACCATGTTCGCAAGAAAATTTCAAATCGACTAATATTTTATATGCATGTTAGAAATAGATAAAAAATCAAGTTCATTATGATAATCCCTATAAATATGATCAAACGTAGTTAAAAATTAATTTTACTCTGTATTATTTTAGCATGTTGAAAAATGTTTTTAATTTCATTTGGCTATTATTTGAAGGGCTTAACATAATGGAATCTCAATTTTTAGCCATTCCCAACATACATGTCAAATATTAGCCAATTTGAAAATTTGAAAATTTTTATGTCAAAATTGGTCAATTTGCAAAGGGGTTAAACACCTATGGAAATGAGCTATTTTAATATAAAATTTTCAAAATAGCTAATATTTGACATGCATTGTGAAAATGCTTAAAAAATCAAATTTTACTATGATAATCCCCGTAAATGACAATTCAATGAAGTTAAAAATCAATTTTACTTGGTGTTAGTGATAGAAATCCGCATAAAGTCTTTCCAGTTCAGTTTTCAGTCATTACGCTCTTGGCGGGACTCCAGTTGGTGGGAGGTCAGCGGCTTTCCAGTTCAGTATTTCAGTCATTACGCTCTAGGCGGGACTCCGGTTGGTGGGAGATAAACGGCGTTGGAAAGATAATTCAATTACCTTTCTATCCATAAATCATAAGCCATCTGATTCAAAGAAACCAATAAGATATACTCAATTAAAATTGACGAGCCAAATATTAAAATACGCTTATTTAGTAATATACTATTTTGTGAATGCTAATCCTCGTATCATTTTCAGTCCATCTAATAATGCATGGTGTAATTGCCTACCGCCTCATGGATGAGTAGTTGTCTGCTAGATTTCAACATGATCAACACTAAATGCCTAAAACACATATACTGAGCATCGAGCAACATAACTTTTTAGCTTTATCTCATTATACATCTCTACTGACATCAGGTTTGGTACAAGCTACAAGCAGTATGATGGTGGGCTGGAATGCCGGTACACAAACGATCTGACGCTGTGGGAATACCCAGATGGCTTTTTGTAACTGAACTTCACACCTTTGCTACTAGCCCCCAGATGGCTGCAGTGTTCATGGAAGCTGCTTATTGGTCTCGCCAGGCATGCATCCCAACGGTCACTCTCCGGCATAGTTTCCGCGACGGTGTAGATTCCTTTGGCATTTGTAAATGCTTGGTAGTTGACAACTTCCCCTGACTTTGTTATGCACAGAACAGCCACTTCAGCACCTGCAGTGTTCACAAGGTTGCAAAAGATGAACCATCTCCAAGCCAGAAGGAAATTGCAGTGCTCAAAGATACAACAACTCTGTTAGATTCATGATGAAGTGTTGAAATTACATTAAAAGAAATACCCTTTTCGTTAAAAAATTTGGAAGAATATGTTCATCAGCGAATAATTCATTCAAAGCAAGGAATAATTAATTGACTTCACCGAATCGAATCAGAGAAATCCAGCTGAAACTTAACCATTTCACGAAATGAATCTTGCAGCAGGACCAGTTGTGATAAAAAAGGAAAGAAAGGGGAGGTACAGTACAGAACCTTCGAGAACGTGATCCTCAGGTCCCATAGAAGAATCGCCGCACACATCACAAACAACTCTCCCGCGGATTTCACCAGTCCAAGCTTGAACGCCGGTGGTGGTCACCAGAAGGACAACAGCCATTGGAAAAATAATTTCAATCCTCCACATCATCATCACTCGCTTTCTGCTGCGACCAAGGTGAAGTGATGGCTGCTGAGTGACGAGTGCTCCCCTCCTTCTCTCTCTTATCTTTTTACTACCACCGACAGAAAGAATGAAGCAGCAATCGGCACAGGCGTCGGATAGCTGGAGATCTGGGAGGAATAGCTATCAGTTGGTAGCAAAGTTGAGAGATTGAGCTCGAAATGCAGTGGAGAGCCGCTGAAATTGAATTAACTTGACTGGCGTTTCATTTCAGTAACACGGGAAACTACGCTTGGTCAATGGTGGCGTATTAACCCGGTTTGGTTAACTTTGCCGTATTAGCCGGTTTGGTTAACTTTGGGTATTTCATTTGCATGGGATCCAGACTTTGGGCACGGAATTGGTTATTAGTTACTCCTCAACGGCAGTTGGTCTGCTCGCTACCCGAATCAAACCGAACCATGCAACGATGATAAATTGAGCTTGCAGAATATGATTGATTGAGCAATAATAACCATCTGATTATCAATTAAGAAAAGCATCAAACACTAAACTGATCACCTCTTTACAATATACTGTGTATGTTATATAACAAACAACCAGAAGAAGCAATAGAAGAAGAAGGCCAGCCTATTTTTCCTATCTGGGCAGGTAGGCAAGCAGCCAACAGCCAGCTTTTATTCTGCTATGTATAGCAAGAGTAAGAGAATCTAACAGAGGACCTGAAGAATCTACACCATATATTAGAGCTTCTTTCATATGCTTTTTTCACTGTTGTTGTTGTTGTACCTCCTAAATTGCTGTGTGTGATGTTTCCCCGCCATTTTCTTTACTTGGTGGTTCCGTTTGGGATGTCAGGTGACGACTTGTAACCATAAGGGTTCTTGCTTGCCCAGTTCCATTGGTCCCTGCACATTTCTTCGATTCCGTATTTGGCCCTGCAGATGGGGAGTTAGAACAATGTGGAGAGGTTGAGAGACGCCTTTTAGGGAAAGTTGGATGAAATTGAAATGTAGTAGGGACATACTTAATTATTACTGAACCTCTCACCTCCAATTCAATTCAATTCAATGAAATGTGAACTTACTTCCAATTCAATTCACGTTCTGCCTTGGTTGTTGATGCGTAAACCATTTCAGCATCCCCTGGTCGCCGTCCAGCCATTACTAGAGGTATTTTCTGGGTGAGAGTGACAGAATGATTTAGTATCAGACAGGTTTAGATTTAAGGGCTAAAAGGGCAGAAAATCGATATGCAGCTCTACAAATTGGTAATGATATACCTTTCCGGATGCCTTCTCAAATGCTGCAACCATCTCCAATACTGACGTTCCCTTTCCTGTTCCCAAGTTGTATACCTCGCAGCCTGTATCCACCAACCATAACTAATTAGCTTCATGCGTTGGATTTCAGGATAGAAATGTCAACAACACAATAAGCATAACGTAGAGAATAAAGCATGGAATGAAAGGAAGATGATTGGCTGCATACCAATGTTAGGTTCATCGAGCTTACGCAGTGCAGCAATGTGACCATCGGCCAAATCAACAACATGAATATAGTCACGTACCTGAGGTGAGGCAAGAAAACTAAGCATTAGATGCATAACCAAGACCAAAAAAGAAGCCATGAGTTACTTAGAAAATGCGCAAATGCTTATGTACAGAGCAATGCATAGAAAATGAAGAGAAAAAGCTTAAAGCTTACCCCAGTTCCATCCTTGGTTTTGTAGTCATTCCCGAAGATTGTTAGATGAGGTCTTCTTCCAACAGCAACTTGCTGCACATACGGCATGAGATTGTTCGGGATTCCACGCGGATCCTCGCCAATATTCCCACTTGGATGTGCACCAACAGGATTGAAATACCTCAGCAAAATGATTCTCCATTTAGAGTCCGAGGCGTAGACATCACGACATATATCTTCAATGAAAAGCTGAAATGCCAACGGATCAAATGAGAATTTGTGCAAAACCAAAGTAGTCAACAGTCAAGAAAAGTCAAAAGCGAAGCAGTTACCTTGGTCCGGCCATATGGATTCGCAGCATTGATGGGGAATTCTTCCGTGCATGGAACTTCCTTAGGCCAGCCGTAAACAGTGGCTGACGATGAGAAGACAAGCTGCAACCACAAGGCAGAATCAGATAACCATCTTACAATCCCCTGAAATAGCACATATGAAGAAACACTCACATTCTTGCATCCATAGGCAGCCATCACTTCCAGCAAAGTAAGGGTTGCAATGAGATTGTTGTTGTAATACATCAACGGCTTCTCAACACTCTCGCCGACTGCTTTCAGTCCAGCAAAGTGTATGACAGCATCAAATCTGGAAGGAAACGGCGGGAAAGCATTATAAAATATCCCATTATTAAAAAAAGAATCGAATCCCCAACATTTAAAAATCTACAAGGAGACATCAATGATAGAGCCCCCATCTTACTCTGTCCCCGCGAAAATTTTCTCCAGAGCAGGTTTGTCCCTTAGATCAAACTGCAAGTAAAGGGTCAGAATTTCGTAAGCAACATTAAAATTTCGATGTTGAATCATACACCATAAGCAAGAATTATCATTTCGCTGAAGTTAGAACAGAGTTCTTATATAAAGTGTTCATAGTTCCTATGAAATGCTAAAAATAGACGAATCAACAAAGGCAAAAAAAAGCACCTACCAGTGGAATCTATAATTGAAGAAAATTAAACTCAGAGCAAAATCAGCAAAAGGAGCCAATTATAGCAAATTACAAACGGTTAACATAATTGAAAAAAATATTAGATAGAAGATGGAGGGGAATAAAAAAATGAAACTAAAAGCAAATCAACATAGGAAACCCGAAATTCCGGGCATAGGAATTCAATTACAGGTCGGAAGAGAAGAAATCGAGTTTTAGCAGGAAAGAGACTCCGGCATGATGTGGCGGCGGATGAAAACGGGAGATGACGGACGAACCTGGTGGAAGGAGAGTTTCTTGGAGTGGTGGCCGGCGAGTTCCTTGACGCGGTGAAGAGCGAGTTGATTGGAGTTGTCAAGGTTGTCAACGACGACGGCGCTGTAACCGCCTAAGAGCAACTGAAGGACGGTGTGGCTTCCAATGTAGCCGGCACCGCCGGTGACTAGAACGTTCTTAGCCATGAGAATTGAAAGAGTAAAGAAGTGAGGAAGAAGCGTGAGTCAATGGAAGACAACAGAAGTTTTTTATTCTGGTTTGAAGATGGAGAATTTGCTCGGAATTTGTTGGGTAGAGGCCGAAAACAGAGGGGGGAAGTGAAGAAGGAGAAGGATTTTATAGGGATTGGAGAGGAAACGGAATGAATTGCGTGGGTGGATGAGGAATCTGCGGAACCCGAAGATTACTATATAAATAATGAAACTGAATTTTTAGAGTTACTTCAAACAATTAATTTAGTTTCAGATTAATTTAAGAATTAATCGAATCATCTGATTTGTCATCTGATGACAGCGAGGGAAGGAAGAAGGAGGGAATCGCTTTCGTTTTTTTTTTTTTAATCGCGGGACGTAACTTACATCAACTGCGTCGTTTGGTGTTTTCTTAACTGCATTTCACCAAAAACATTGATAAACCGTATAATTAGTAGTTACTTCTTAACTTCAACTTGTGTTGAAGTAGTAACTTTATCTTTGAAATAATTGGTGTATTTTGAGCCCAATATATAGGGTGCAAAATACAACAGAAATCACTACATTTTGAAGTGACATCAACCATCTCGTTGAAGTAGTGGAGAAGGAGTTCCGGCGGACGAATTCATGTTAGAAGCTTCGACAGGGGGCAAGCACATTAAAATTCAACGTCCAATACGAAATCGCTATGTAGTAGTCATAAATCTTCGCGGGGGGGGGGGGGGGGGGGGCGCCATACGCGGCTATAGGAATTTATGTGTAATTTCGAGGTTTGGTATTTAGCCACATAGGTTTAAGTGAGGTCACTTTTGATATGCATATCAGTGACGAAGCAATATAAGTCCTCGGGCAAGTTGCACATGGATTTTCAGACAAATTATCAAGTAAACTAAAACTAATGTGACAACCGTCCCACCTACAGTACATCCGGTATTTCCAGCTAATCATCTTGAAAATACCTACTCCACGTCCCCATTATTATCCACCATCCAATAGTCTTTTTTATGTAAATATCACAATCAGCATCCTCGATAATCGAGATCTACGAATGATCCGTGTCACACCAACCCGCACCACCTAAAATTCGTTATATTTGCTCATTGGAGCCACTGGTTCTTTTGTTGTATGGTGACTCATTAGTTAGTTATATTCTTTCTCATGAATGTTGACTAATTAAGGGTGGGAGCATTAAATTTCTGGAATTCTCCATTCCTTCCTTCTTTTACTGTTCCTATGGATTCATACCAATTAGTAAATGCGTTTGCGCCCTTCTGAACTTTATTGGCCTTCCTGGAGTGCTTCTGAATTCTTTGTTGGGGTGGAAAATCGGGAATCATGCCCGATTCCAGAAGTCTCTCCACGACTCACGAGTCTTTTACGGGGTTTGGAGGTAAACAAAAAACAAAGTGAAAAGGTACCACTTCCTTAATCCTTAATCAAATGAGTTGACCCTATTGATTTGTTTTCTAATCATGTTTATATTATTAGTGATTTTGTTATATATATTTATACGAGAACGCATATTCAAGTCAGTGAAGAATTGCATGTCAAATATATATCGATATCAAGCAAAATGATCATTGAGCTAACTTATGAGCTCCCGTGTTCCTCTCCTAACAAAAACAACACTGAAATAAGACATTTTGAGCAAAAAGGCACGACTTCATGCAGCCTGTCACTGTTGCTGCAACCTCAACCTGCAGTTTGAGGGGATGAGGCACGACACCACTCGGGCAATAAATTGGACAGGTAGCAGATTATATATTACCGCACTCTATTTTATAGTTTATACGATTGACTTTGATAATCGGAGTTACGTTACGCCGTTGGAGAAAGTTGTATCGAATTAGTTGGGCAAAAGTAAGTGAAAATGGTTAATCTAGAGAGCTACAAAATGGAAGAAGCCACGTCACAAAATCTAACTGGACAGACCATCCCGACTATACTTATTATAATATGAATACTAAGAAAGAGCAGTCAATGGAGTCGGTTTTTTTTATGGAGCAATAGTCAATGGAGTGAGTTAATTATAAATTTAATTAAACAACCTATGTTCAACCGCTCTCAACCGTATACACCATAAATATATGAACCAATGAGATGCCCCCAACGAAATGCAATGGCACTCGTGACTCACGCTTGGATTACGTTACCTAAGCCCACTTTCCACAGACTTCCATTAAGAATTCAACGACCTTATCCATTCATAACTGTCGGTTCGTTACCTAAGCGGTGGAATACTTATCTTCTTCAGTTTCATTTTTCTTTTTCCCAGTCTTCCTTTCTCAGGCTCCCGCAGTAACACACGGGATGAAGGAACGAACCGAGATTTGATTTTTGATGTAATGTTTCAAAACACTATCCTATAATTCGTACATTATTAGAGAGGCTAATCTAGGAAGGTGATCACCAAAGTCAATGGACAGTGCAACCTTTTATATCTATCAGATGTTATTCAATACTTAAAAAGTGTGTCTAATAAGCTTCCAAATTGGCTTATCACTATTATTGAGAACAAATGGATTGGCTGATGCCGACCTACAACTTAAAAGCATTTGATTAAGGTAATTGGTTCATCGTAAGATATGATATTAAGTTGATGGGTTGTTATCCAAGGAAATCATGTTGAACGATTCGCATGGCGATAAGAAAATATGGCTTTTCAACGTATCTATCAGGCAAGTTTGTATCCGTGCAAATTGACAGAAGAACACGTTTGCCTAATTCGTACTCAGTTTGCAAATTAACTATTTTTTCCTATTCTATTTATAAAATAACAATATAGATTATTATTGGATGAATAATGTTTAATTCTCTTATGATAACTTTATTTTGAGTTTACTGAGATTTTATTTTGAATTTACGAAAACCTTATTTTGAGCTCATATATTATCATTTATGAATTTTGTGATATTCATTCTTTAATTCACATGACTTAAATTGGATTATGCTTTTACTTTAATAATACGTTTTTTATAACAAAAAAATTATATGAAAAGAGAACATTAATCATTATTAAATGAATAATATTTGGTTTTCTTATGAAAATTTTATTGAGGGTTTAGTTTAAATTTACGAAAACTTTATTTTGAGCTCATTATAAATTTTTTAATATTTTTTATGTTTAAATTTACATAACTTAAATTATCTAACAAAAAAAATTTCACTTTACTAATATATATTCTATAACAAAAAAAATTAATCTATCTTCATTTATCCTCTAAAACTTTCTTTATCATTTAAATAATTTTAATTTTCATAAAAAAAAATATCCCTATTCAATTTTATACGTTAAAAATTTTAACGGTCCAGGTTATACAGAAAAGCACTAGTATAGTATTGGTAGTAGAGCCAATGAATCGCAAGTGTCATTAACCCAACTGAGCATCATGGAACCCATAAAGATGCCCGAAAAAAGATTCCAAATTGGGATATTTTAAGAAAAAATTGGCCATCCAACGAGGAAGGGAATGTGCCAATGTGCGTTTAGGCGAACCAGCAGTGACTGGCCAGCTCGTAAATGCAGGACATAAGAGAGAGAGAGAGAGAGAGAGAGAGAGAGAGAGAGAGAGAGAGAGAGAGAGAGAGAGAGAGAGACATACCCCAAACAATTAGGTGGGACTTGGATTGTACGTTGGTATGTTTGTTCTTTACAGCACAGAGCAGGTTCAACCAACCCAACTCTAATCTTCAACTGTTCTTCTGGCACTTTACTATCTTTTCTAATTATCTGTTAGAAATTACATTTTCTAATCGTAAGGACGCTTAGCAAGGAAAAAGCTGTAAAGGGTTTGGCTGAAGCGAGAAGTAGGCTAAGACTAGACAAACCTGCAGTGAATGAAAGTGATGCCTTTTTCTAAGGCATGTGTGCAATGAAACTAACTTGACTTTCTGTTATCTGCACCATTCCGGGTCAGCTGCATGACGTAAAGAAATAACAAAGATACGTATAGGTTTGTGAAACAGAAGCAAGATAGACGGGTTTGGTTCACCGGCTCCTTGCACAAGGGGTCCAGGGGAACGAAGTATATTTCATAGACCAAAGTATATCCTCAGACGATTTAAGCATAGTCTTACCAAGAGGAGCCTCGTTCTTATATCAATGAATACATTTCCAAGACACCGAAATCCGAGTTTAGCATGTACAGTGATGTTCTGAGCGAATTTTACAGAGAAGATTTGACGTACAAATTTATCAAATGATACACACACCAAAATAAAGTACCTCAGCAGCTGATGCAGCGCAATCTCCATGGTGGAGCAGGTAGTATCTTCCAGTTTTTGAGCTCTGAGAGTTGCTGAAAAGTGAAACCCCTTTTGGTGTAGCACTGGTAATCCTGGAATCAAATATTCGTTTCGAGAGTAGTGCTTGCATTAAGTGATATGACTTCTTTTGACATCGCGCATCCACCAAAATAATGTAGATGTCGGGGTTAGTTAGTTCAGCTTTGTTTATCAGAAATATTTAAACTTATTCAGTGGGCGCTGTTTGAGAAAGGAGTCTTTCGGCTTCATCGTTTGCTTCTGCTTGCAGCCTCCATCTCTGATTTCAGAAAAATATAGAAATTTAAGAAGTTAGAACCAAATTATTGATGGAGCTAACGTGATTGCTCTATCATTTATTTAGTCAACAAGCATTTGTGAGCATACGTACCTCTTCAAGATCTTCCAGCTCCATGATCTGTTGGATCTGTTCAGCAATGCTTTCCTGAGACCAAGCCTATTTAAGTCAACTATTCAAAAACCTTTTGTTTGTGGGGAATGGTAAACAGTCAACTGACACATACCACATTGCTTACTGCGTCAGCAGCAAGAACATCAGAGTCCAGTTCTACCTCAATTTCAATCATTGAGGAAATCTGAGAGAAAAGAAGCGCATAATAAGTTCTTTGATGGATTACTGTCGGTTAGAGATGATGATAACATACTCTAGCATAGCTGTCAATGAGTTCAATACGTCCCTTGAGGGAATCTTCCAATCCTTCTCGGACTTGTTTCAATCTAGTTCGCCTGGCTCTGCAAACATTCATGAAGGTCGTTAGAGTCTGTCTCTAAATTTCACTTCAAGTTCACTTATCAAAGCAAAGGACTTAGTGACTTTGGAGCTTTACCGATAAGCTGGTTCTCCTACAGCAAAAATTTTGTTCTCCAGCTGGCACATGCGAGCTAGCATCCAAATCTACACAAGAAAACGGAACTGTCAACACATATGACTAATGAACAACACCACGCTTGAAACAATGGAGTAAACATACAAAAGGGCATTCGTCCATTTACTATCTAGCTGTGGCTAATCTTGAGGAGTATACCTCCTTTTCAGCAGCTTCTTTCAGGTCCTTGATGCGAGACTGAAGGACGTCATATTGAGACAACAGTTGCTGTTTAATAGAGATTGCATCAGCTGACTTCTGAGGAAGCTGCATAAGCAAGCACATGCGATCTCTTAGCAGTGACTTGAAATTTTAAGAAGGGTTAACCAGAGCTAAAAATGCCTAGTACCGAGACCACGAAAGGTGGCAGCTTACTTGGTTCAGCTGGGGCAAAACCAGAGTATTTATGGCAGCTCCAGCACTAATAGATGTAAACGCAGCAATTGAAAGTAACTGAGGTAAGCTGGGGTCGACCATTCCCGAGGCAACATCTCCAGTTGCCAGAACCGCCGCAAGAGGAATAAGGACAGAAGGACTGAGCAAGGATAGCCTCCCATCTTTTGCAGGAGGTCTTAACAGTGGTGTTTCCCGACCATTCCCATGGTTAGTCAGGCACAAAGGCTCCCCGGGATAGAAGCTGGAGGCCTTTGGAGTAAATTTTAAGGGTCCCACACTTCTGTATACGTAGGATGGGGCAGCTGAAGCAATGGTCACCCTTTCTCCTTCTTGGGCTGGGAGATCGACTGTTTCAGTAGCAAACTTTTGTGTACGTGCTGTACCAGATGGTGTCTGTACCTGAGAAGACTCAAAATTAGCAGCATAATGCATTTGAGCCAATAAACTAATATTCCCTGCAATATATAAGCCTATGGTAGGGTCAGTGCCATGAACTGGACTAACTGGGGGACTTTACAAGTGTGGCTTTTTCAGTAGTTAGCATCAAGATTCCTCAAGTCCATACATCTTAAGCCTTATCAACAGTGAACATAAAATTTTAAACATCAATTCACCAAGCATAGCAAAATCACTTTGCTCTTACAGCTGTGTTCTGTACTACACATTCAGAGATCAGAAACTTTACCACAATTGAGTGAACAGCAGCAGGAGTTCTTTGCTTCAGTATTTGCAGAAACCGTAGCCCCCTCTCCCACATAGGAAGGTCCATGCTGCGTTCAGCAGGCGGGAGTTCCTTAGAGAAAGTGAATTCTCAGGATCAACAACACACACACAAGCATTTCACTTGGCAGTGCTGGAATGCTTTATGCAGGATGTATGAATTCAAGATATTTTGAATGGGAAACTGACAAAAAAGTCACACCAGATCAGTTTCTCGATGGTAAACATTTGTACACCCACCTGATTTCTTCAGAGCTGATGCTAGTTATGTCTCCAGACACAAGCTCATACTGATAGCGGCATTTTGAACAAGAAGCAATCTGAAAGGTGGAAAGCTTTAGTTTAATCTCAAATAATAAAACAGCATGAAAAATACACCATCAGGCTCTTCCTATTAAACCAACTGTAACCAAACCACCGAGCCTCATTGACAGTAACCAAATAGCTAAAGCTCAAGCATCCAGTACCTGTACACCATGCTGTGGTTGTGCAACTGCAACAGCGACAGAACAAGTTGGACACCTAATAACCTTTCCGAAAGGCACCTGCAAAACCTCGCCAAGTTTGATCACACGCTAATTTGAGAAACCTGGAGCAATTCTCACACAGAACGATCTAGAACAACTGAACAAGGTGAAGCCATCAAGAGTTATTTACCTCTTCACTCGGAGAGACTCCGACTCGACAAATGTATTCAATCGTTTTGAGCGCATCCGAGACTTTCAATGATGCCGCAAGTCCTCGCACTAACGACGTATAAACACTAACGTTCGGCCTCGACCATTTCCATCTCTGAATTGAACCACCATTCTCACCAACAGCTAAGCAGAAATAAGCCTAGAGTCAGCTGCATTACGACATAAATTTCAAACATAAAATGATTCCCTAGCAAAGACAAACCATACATTACCTTGATCGAAACTCGAACGCATGGCATAGAATACAGACAAGGCCAACTCCGAATTGCTCCGATCAAGAGCAGCGTTTATAATCGAACAACAATCGGAAACACCTACAACACCGCTACTACGCTTGGATGCCTCGGCGATGATCTCCAAAGCCTCGTCGGCTCGTTTGGCAGCAGATACCCGAACGAGCAGCGCATTGTCATCGAACAAGTTGTCGGCAGCAGCTCCATCACTGAGCGAGGCTCTAGCTCTGAAGATTCTAGAAGATGCGACAGAGGCGGTATTTCTGAAGCCGGCGGCGGTGGCTAGAAGGAGAGAAAGGAGAGTGTAAGTGCAGCCGTTGGTTGGGAGAGAGGCGTCCCGGAGCTTCGACACTTGAGGAGGAGCAGCAGCAGGTTGAAGGAGGCGAGCTAGAGTTGGCGAGCCTAAGTTGAGAGTCATATTACTGATTGTGGCTAGGAATCAGCCGCAGCGAAACCGTTCAAAATTCAGGAAATGGCGGAGTTTCGTGCCTTCTGAAATTGTTATGGAGGGAAGATGAAATTTGTTACGGATGAGGAACGAGAGGCTGGTACTTACAGGGTCAAATAAAGGCAGAAATAAAAATATACGTTGGAGCTGCGGGGAATCGAACCCCGTGCCTCTCGCATGCGAAGCGAGCGCTCTACCATATGAGCTACAGCCCCTTGACAATTCTTATCAGGATGGTTTATTTGCAGTTCTTATCAACAGTTCATGAAAAAGGTTCAAAAATATGAACTACATTGAAACCTCTCCAACTGCCACTACCTTAGTGCCTGTTTTGCTTTTGCTTCTGGTTTTCATCTACTCGTAACACTCAATTCAGGAATAACTGCATTTTCCAGTCATATATAGTCCCCTTCAATAATTCAACAATGAAGAGAAGGGAGTGTAAGTGAAAAGAACATCTGCAGCAGGGGTAACATCCTGATACATCAAGCAGCAGCACAAACGTATTTGGAAATACAGCCTTATTTTTCTTCTATCCTTTTCAAAAATATGTATCTGCTTTAGCTGAACATTGGACAGCCTTTTTTCTTCGAAATGAAGTCTTAATTCAGTGTGAAACTGAACAAATTCTCTCCAGGATCAGTGACAGTCTCAATTATGATGTTTCATGTACAAGAATAACGTGTGGAAGTTGTAGAAAATGAGACCTTGATACTGTTGTAGCTAGTGGAGCTGCAGCAAATACTGTTAGGGACCATAAGAGACAGGTCGCTAAACTAAGTGTAAGAAGTGTTACTTTATTAATTAAATCACCATTCACCACCATTGATACTTCCAAGGACCAGCAATATGTGGACGAGCTGCATGTTGTCCGCGTGTCAGCTGTAATCCCTTTTCCCTTTTCCTTTCTTTCTGCTTAGCTTTTCCACAGGCCATATATAACCACTTCTCCAAGTTCTTCTTCTATCAATTAACAACGTTAAAAAACAGCATCCCTTCTCCTTATAATTTGTCTTCTTCTTCGACGAGGAAACAGAGCCACTCTGCTATCGGGAACTCCATCATCGTCGAAGAATGGTGATATCCGTTGGATGAGATCAACCAACGGTGGATGTTGTTATGGAGCCTATAATTGGAGCAGTCATATACTACCGTCGAGCAATGATTCCGGTAAGGTATGTAGAAACAGTAAGCTGGTCAGATTAGATTCGCACAAGGAAACGGCGACAAGATTTGACGACGAGACTGAAGCATGATTTAATCGAGGATTTTGATTTTTTCTTTTTTGCTTAAACACGGCGCCGTTTTGGTAGAGGTTTTATATAGAGGTTGGACTCCGACTGTGTTATTGGCCGAGGGATCCTGGGCCAGACCAAAATCAAAAATTTTAAACCTGTAAAGGCCTATGCCATTTAGGCGGACCAAAATGGCGCGTGGGCTTGAAATGCGGCAAGGTTCAACACAACGGAGTACTTTGTGGTTGTTCAAAAATGGGCTTTTTCAGACCTCTTTGAGGGAGGGTCCAGCTCCAACCCGGTTTTGTATGGGTCCGAAATTTCGGCTGACCCGACCCGAATATGGCCCAAACGTTTTGGGCTTAGACCGCAACGGCACCGCTCAAAAGCGCGGAGGCCTTAAAGTACTCTGACCCGACCCAGACGAAACTCGACGACCCGGTTCGTTTTACAGGTGTAGTACACGCGCCTTTGTGTGCGAGTGGTTGTTTCTATGGAAATTGGAAACCCACGCTCGAGTGCATTTCACGCACACGCGCCAACGTGTTCTGTACGCGCCGACCTGCTGTTTTCCCTCTTTTCGTTGTTTTCTCCCGATTCCGTTTTCTCGCCGACTATTGAATCCGTTTCCCGATTCCGTCTTCTCGTCAAGCCACCAGACTCGTGGCCTCTTTGTCTTCCAAGCTTCGGTCTCCAACTCCCCAGATCACCCCCCTCCTCTTCCTCCCAAACTTTATTGCAATCGTGGTCCTTTGCCTCGGCTCCGCCGTTGCCCCTACGGTGTTCGTCAACAAGAACACACGCGTCGTTTTCCAGGGAATCACCGGCAAGAACGGGATTTTTCGACACCGAACAAGCCATTGACTATGGCGCCAAGATGGTAATCATTGATTTCCCTCTTTGCTTTCGTTTACTGCTTCATTAGATAGGTGGTCTGGTTTTAGTGCTTTGTTTATTCCACGATGAGTATGTATAACGATGATCATGGCTTCTTTCACGCAGATATTCAAGTTAGACCCAGTGCTTCTGTTTGTGTTGATACGATGTTCTGGAATCAGTTTTGAATATGGATTATCACTCAGCTTTTGAATATGGAGTCAAAAGTTTGTTTCATTAACCAACGGAGAACTCTGATTAATCCGAGCTGTAGATGGTCTTTAGTTGCTATGAAATAAATGTAGAAGATCATCACTAACTAAAGCTACAGTGTCGATTGCTTATTATGTCCCTTTTCTCTGAGTTAAAAATTCTGCGTATTATACGTTGTGACGAACTCTCAAGTCTTTACCTTATCGTTTCTGAAACAGGTTGGAGGGGTGACACCTAAAAAGGGTGGCACGGAGCACTTGGGCCTTCCTGTGTTCAACTCCGTGGCGGAAGCAAAGGCTGAAACGAAAGCTAACGCATCAGTAATCTCTATGTTCCTCCACCGTTTGCAGCTGCTGCTATTATGGAGGCTTTGGAAGCTGAACTGGACCTAGCTGTTTGTATCACTGAAGGAATTCCTCAGTATGACATGGTAACTTATCAGATCCCTTTTTGACAGGCATCTGTTTGTTTACTTAGAAACGTGACTTTCTGCATACCTTTCTATCTCATTGAACTTCTTTTCATAGTTCTTCTGCAAGTTTGAGATCGATTCTTTGATTACAGGTACGGGTGAAGGCTGCCCTGAACCAGCAATCGAAAACGAGATTAATTGGTCCAAATTGCCCTGGGATTATCAAACCTGGGGAATGCAAGATCGGAATCATGCCTGGATACATCCACAAACCAGGGCGTATTGGAATTGTTTCACGGTCTGGCACATTGACTTACGAGGCTGTGAGTGCTGATCGCTTTGTAGAGTTCTTAATGTTCTTAGTTTAAGCCAAGTTGCTTGCTTTATCGAAGACTAGATTAATGCCTTATCATCCCTTATCTTCATTTTACATTTCTCAGTCTATCTGACTGATGAGAATACTGCCTGTTGATTTAGAATCAGGGTTTGAGTGTGCATTTGTTTATGTTATGTTATCATGCAAGATACAACCAACAAATGTATTTTGAGAAATATGTAAAACTATAAACCTTTGTTTTGGGTTTCTCAGGTTTTCCAAACAGCAGCAGTTGATCTTGGCCATGGAGAAGTTCCTAACAGACCCTTAGACTGAAGGACTTTTTTCACTTTCCGTGGAATTCCCATCTTACCCGAGCCGTCCGCCTGCTGTTCGATTTTGGTTCCGCAAAACCGAAACGGTTCGCCACCTATGGTAAGGTTTCTGCGTTTTTATACTTATGTTTTCAGAGACGCGAACTGAAAGCCTTTTCTGTTCCAATTTTCTTAGCATGCTCATATCACAAGATCCATGGAATAGTTTGAAACTCACTATAGCACTAATCTTTAATTGTTTTCCGCTAAATAACACAGGGAAACTAAGGATCCTCAGCTGAAATTGATGGAGATCGTAGTTTCTCGTCACCACCGGAACACTCACAATCGAGAGAACAGGCAAGGCAGAAGCACAACTGAAGGTAAAAGTTGACAGAAGTATCAGTCATTGTTTCCCAAGGTTACGGATCATTCATTATTCCAGAAAAGCGAACAACATAGATTGGTTCATTCTTTAGTCTTGACATGTTCATCCCTGTAACCAAAATCCTTTATTTCTAACAATTCTCAACTTCTAACCACAATCCAATTTTGCATCTCGAATGATTGAGAAGGAATCTAAGCAAATGATCATCATCAGTCATCATCAGTTGTTTCCGTATATCCATTTCTCAGCATTGCTTGTGTAGTTAACCAGTTCTTCTGGCTTGAACCACAACTTGATCTCGTCCTTGGCGGTTTCTGGGCCGTCACTTCCATGAATGATGTTCCTGCCAGACCGAGGATTAGACGATGAGAATGGGACAGTCAGCAATCTATAGCAGCATCTTTAGACTTTAAGGATGCTTAGAAGGAGTCGGAACGCATACCTTCCAACAACCACGGCCAGATCACCTCGAATGGTTCCGGGTTCGGATTTCTGGGGATCGGTCGCTCCAATCAGCTTCCTGCCGTATTTGATCGCCCCTTCTCCTTCCCAGACCTGCACAATTAGAACGAATGATTTTCATCATAAGCATGGAAAAAGCGTAAGGTGGGTTCATCTCATACGTACCATGGCCACAACAGGACCAGAGCTAAGGAAGTTGCACAGGCCATTGAAAAATGGTCTCTCTTTCAGGTCATGATAGTGCTTTTGAGCGAAGTCCTTTGAAGGAACCACTATCTTGATCGCCACAAGCTTGAAACCTTTGCGCTCGAAACGGGAAATGATTTCTGAAACCTGGAAACGGAAAACGGAAAACAAGATCGATATGAATACATGAACGATCACACATTCGCAAATGGCAAGCAGAAACATTAAAATGCTAGCCATACCAATCCTCTCTGCACACCGTCGGGCTTGATAGCAATGAAAGTGCGCTCAAGCTGAAAGAAAAAATTCCATTAAAGTCCAGTTGATATCGATACGAATCTGAGAAACGAGTCTTGAATCAGTCAGTTGTCATTTTGATTACCTCTCCAGCACGAGCCTCCTGTTCTTGGAGCATGTAAGCTGGACATATATCACGATAATTCAAACAGGATTCAAAAGATTGCATTTCAATAAGGGATTCAAACAGGAAATCTGGATCTAATCAACACAAATGAAGTTAGAAGGAAATGGTACAATGCGTCCATAAATATTTGCAGAAAGAAGTTTATTACCTGCCATGGGAATCGCAAGGGCTCCAGAGATCCATTGAGGAACATTTGATGAACTGGTGTTATCATAGGCCGAAGCAAAGAGTGGCAGCTTTCTTCCACTCGACAGAACAGCAGCCGCTCGTCCCCCTACATTCATCAAAAATCGAATCTGAAAATCAAAAGAGCAGAAATGCCATGATCGCCGATGATCAAAACATAGAAATATGATCCTGAGCGTTACCGGAGTAAAAGCGAGAGCCCTTGGAAGCAGAGGAGAGGAGGGACCTGGCGGCTCTGGAAGCAGATCTGAAAATGTGAGAGCTCATTTTGTTTCCAAAGTAGGATTCAGAGCTTCGGGGAGGGATAACAATGAAGGAAATGGAAGTGTGTCGGTGATTTATGTGTGTGGCTGAAAGGTGAAACTAACAAATCCCACCCTAAAAAAATTAACGGTTTCTAAGGTGCATTCTGTTTCATCCACAGTGAGCTCTGCTTCAGTTTACGGTTTCCAGACGCGTCACGGAGTCCTGTGCTGCCGACACGTGGCATTGCTGGACTGTTCATTACTAGATTTATGTGATTGATTTCTTATTATTGGTAAATCATGTTGTTAATTGTTATTGAGTGCAAATAATAATTTGGGACCGACCCCACTACCATGGAAAAGTAAGCAAGAGGGTTACGTGATTCAATTGAACAATAGCCAACAACAGCAAGGAAGGAATTGAACCTTTGGAGGTGCTTTAACAAAGCATTTTATTATTCATAATATGATCATTACAAGGTAGAAACTACTACTCTTATTGTTTATTCTTAGATCATATCTTTATTCAATTGTTTTTATTAATTAAACCAGAACTGACGACGACGACGACGACATTTTCACTTCCTCAACCACCACCCATGTCAATCATCAATCTTCTTGAGCTTCAGACGGAAGGAGATTGAGGTCGAAATCGAGATCCATGTTGTCCCGTTTGAGAGAAGGGCCAGCCGGTGCACCTGTGAGCGTCTCATTTCCAGCGGTTCCCTCCTTATCGTTGCTGAGTGTCTTATTTTGGGCGTCTTCCTCATTATTACTAGTGAGTGCCACATTTTCGGAAGCTTCCCCATTGTGTCTTCGCTCGGTGATGGGCGCAATTGCGCGGATATCATAAGTGACGGTGACCCGTCGAAAGATGTCCTCTCCATGGGTATGCAAGTGGTGGATGAGCGCTGTGAATGTTTGGAAAACCTCCTGGCACACCACGCATGGAGGCGGGACTCCTTTCAGCAGCTTCCTCCTCATGACTGATGGTATTGCCGAAAGTAACACCGTGTTCAACGTCCACGGCTCGGAATCCCCTTCCGGCTCCATTTCAGCACCAGCATTATTAACATCTGTTTCATTTTCCTCGTTTCCCGCACCCTGAAGCATGTAGGCAAGATGGATCATGATTGAATTTAAATAAAGTGTGTTGAATTTGAAGTGAAATTATTGTTTCAAGTTGCAACTAGATCTGTTTTCTTTTTAGATAATTGAACAAGATCTGTTTTGTATCTAGGGAGTTTCTTGATGGAATATTGAAGATTTAGTTGGTTGATGACTTGATTTAAGAATTCATAGATCAATATTGTATCTAGTTTAAAGATCGACAATAATTTAAAAGAATACAAATTCAAGCTGAATTTTAAAATAATTACAACTTGTATATCCATTTCTTTACGCTCACGCAGGAACCGAAATAGGCTCAGGTATGGCAGGTACGTAAAAATACCTATGCATGTCCTACGGTTTGTGGGATCTAGGGTGGATTATAAAGCTGGATTTTGAGCGGGAGGGGGTAAATCCCTAATGGCCAATTTTAAAAATAAACAGGAAAACACCATTTTTCTACGTAAAAATATTAAAAATTAAACGAGTTGGTCAGGTGGATGGGCTAGAGCTCACACCAATCCCCTCGTTTCACTCCCTGCATATGAAAAATACGTGTGACATGTTCTATCAATCCAAGGATTAACCTATTATCATAGCTAGAAACACTAAATTGAATCTAGATCAATCGACGATAAAAGACTAAATCGAGTTTAGATCAATCGAAGATTCATCAACAACAATGATCGTACCTCTCCCTGCACAGCTTTGCCTTTGCCTTTAGCATCAGCGGCAGGGGCAGATCTGATGCCAATTGACGGAGGAGAAAGATCTTCAACAACTGTGGGATGAGGGACTTCATTGCCAGCATCACCACCAGCAGCAGCAGCATCACCATCAGAAGCAGTTGCAGGGATGACATGTTCATCAGTGGATGTAGCTGATTGCTTATCAGTGTTCATAGCGAGTTGGAGAGCTAGTGTCCAAGGTGTGCACCAATTTATATTTGTTTTTGCTTCTGGTTGTGCAGTGCACCCTTCCATTCGATATCAATATACTGATATTCTTTTTCTTTATTAAGATAAAGAAATTACCAAATGTATATTAAGTTTTCCATTTCAATATATTTATTATTAATGATTCTTCTAATTTTAGATGGCCAAAAATGATAAGGTTTGAATCCAGATAAAGTTTAAATTTTGTCAGAAATTTTGGAAACTATGTTTTTTTACCACAGCAATTAAATTTATTTCCTTTTTTCTAATTTGTTCAATATTAATGAAGGTATCAACGATCATTTTGATCGACGTCTGCAATGGCGAGGTTTGGAATGAGGAATTGTTGCAAGCTAGCCTCCTTATCTAATGAGGGAGTGGGAGAAATTATGAAGATTTTCGTTGGTCAGATTTTCACAATAAAGAATAATTAAGCGTAGCATTTCAACCCTAGCTAACGTTTTTGCCGCAATATTAAGTTGTTCTTTTCCATCATTAATGAAGGTATTGGCTATCGAGATGTGCAGGGAGAAAATGTTCAACATCCACAATGACGATGATTGGGATCAAGAATTGTGGCAAGGTACTGACGAGGATGCGAGAGAAATTATGAAGATCCACAGTTCAGATAATTGAGTGCGACATTTTAACCCTAGCTAACGTAACGTAACTTTTATCCAACATTAATGAAGGTGTCATCTATTAAAATGTCTAAAGAGAAACGGTTCAACATCTTCGATGACAAGGTTTGGAATGAGAAGTTGTTGCAAGCCTTCTACTCTTATGAGGAAGCGAGAGAAATTATGAAGATACTCATTCACTCTTCGACCGTAAATGATAATTGACTATAGCATCTCAACCCTAACTTAACATAACTATATTGTTAAGTTGCTCGTCTTCCACAATATTACGTTGTTCTTAACTTCTTGTCCAAAACCCTAAATATCACATTAAAATTCACCACACAAATACAATCTCATCTCAACACAACCATCAAAACTGAACCCGAAATTTACGAAATTCCAATTCTAGTATTGTTTTCCATGCAAGTTCCCTATTTGCTTACATAAACTAATTATAAATAAATACTATAAAAGTGAAGGCTAAGGTTAACAACGTTTCTAGGATTTGTATGGAATGATGTACTGTTTCATTGAATTGTTTGGATAGTGTGGTGTGTTTGGATAGTGTGGATAACATCATCATGAAGATATGAACGTATTCCACGAGCCACTAAAATGATAGCACAAGGATCAATCGGCATTCCCCGACACCAAACACGACACTAATTTGTCAAAATGTGCCCACAAACAAAGTACTAGTTACTACGAGACGCCGAGATGACAAAACGAATAAGACTATCTCCCCCAACAATTTGTGGTCAGGATTTCAGTAAGGCTTTCTATCCCTTCTTTCTTCTACCCAAGCCTGAGTTTCTGAATACTCACCATGGCATCATCTTCAATCACTCTCCAAACCCTCCATCTCAGATCCAACTTCCCAGGCAAAACAACTCCCAGCATAAAACCCTCCTACTCGTCTTTGGTTCCTAGAGATTCAAGACTAAAACATATCAAAACATACGCCAAGTTCAACCTCTCGGAGCTCCTGGGTGGGAGAGGACTCTGCAACGGAGAGGAAGGCCTAGAGAAACTGCTTAAAGAACCACCTTCACCAGCTGCACCAGCAGCTGAAGGAGGAGAAGAAGAAGCAAGTTCCGGCAGCCAGTTACCGGCGGCGGCAACGGAAGCTGTCCCGGAAGATGCATTTGACAAGGAACTAATGGGACTCACAGGGGGGTTTCCTGGTGGGGAAAAGGGACTGCAGAAGTTTATTGAGGAGAACCCACCACCAAGCAAGACAGACTCAGAAGAAGCTCTATCTATAACAGCAAAGAAGAAGCCTAAAGCACCCCAACTGCCACTCCTGATGCCTGGTATGATTGCTGTGGTTAAAGACCCAAACAATCCATACTATATGTACTGTGGCATCATACAAAGGATCACAGATGGGAAAGCTGGGCTTCTTTTGGAAGGAGGTGTCTGGGATCGGTTGATCACTTTCAGGCTCGAAGAACTCGAGCGCAGGGAGAAAGGTCCTCCGGGGAAAAATCCCCGGTCTGTTATTCTAGAGCAAAAGCTTGAGAAAAAAGATTCACAGTCTGGTTGAATTTGTTTCTATTTCTAATTCTATGCAGTATGTATGTTCATAGGTATGCATGCTTCATCTCTTATTTGTGCAAAGCTAGGCAGTAATAATCAGCTTGAGTTTGTAAAGAAAGATCTGCCAGTTTCAGGAACATATGGGAAATAAATAATAAACCTTTCAAAATCTATGTTATTCAGGGAAATTACGCTCTCCACGTTGAACAATAATCAGTGTTCATTCAGGGATGATCAATTAGAAAAGACCCACCATCGGCTACTGGAACTTCTGTGTAGGAGATCAGATGCAACCGCCCAACTGCCAGATAAAGAGTGCCCCCATTATGAATTCTCACTAGATTTGGTATTGCACAATGATAATTATCATGAAAGATTGAACAAAAACCAGAGATGAAAACCAAAGATGATCTTTTTGAACGTACCAAGATTGCCTGGATCTCATCATTAGAAACTGGCGATCGTTTGGGCTGGAGAGAAGCTTGACCTCCGACCGATTTCGAAGCATTGGCAATGGAGAAGAAACTTGAGCTGCCAGTTCCCGCATTAGAAGCTTCTTCTGTGTTGGAGCCTGTGAAGAAGTAAATGTATCAGCTAAGTTTGCAAAAGAGGGAAGCAGTACCAAATTCTTTGCCTTGCCAAAGCTAAATTTATCCCTAGAACAAAAAAAAAATCATACAGGGTTGCAGTATCAACTTCTGATGTCTTCTGAAGCATTGAAAGCATAATAATTCTTATAACGGTAAAAATTGGATATTTGAACCTGCAACAAGGACCATCAAGCAACAACCACCTCGTTAATGAGAAATTCACCGTAATAAAACGTAGATCCAGAACTAGTATGATAGCAAAAAATGCCTCAAACGTGCAAAACTAAGCCAGAAGGATTGTTCGAATGATGAAACACACATATACAGAACAATCAAACAAATCAAGCAAAATCCCCATCCAGAAAACCAACCAGTCTTTGCAAGATGAAATTTCAATCACATTGTAAGAAACTGACGTATTCAAGATGTTGGGTTTCGGAAATCTTAGACCTGAGGAACGATTGAGATGGCGCTGGGGAAATTTGATGCGAGGGATTCGCTTCAACGCCTGCGCTACTCCTGCCATTGATTATTTTCTTTGCCTTTGCTTTTCTTCCTTCTCTGATGGTATGGAAAGTACAGGATTATTTGCGGTCGTCTGTTCAGAACAATTGAAGGGATTCCCCCGGTCGCGCCTTACGGCGGCATATGGCCCATCAAATCTTTTTTTGCCTGGGCCCGATGCTATTTTTAGCCCAGAAAAAAGAACAGGCCTAAAAGTTAACAAATTTGAAAACTATTAATTTTATATTTGAGAATTTTGAAAACGAATTAGAGGACTTTTCCAGAAGAGAAAATGCAACTTGATTGGCTGGAGGTGCATGCATATTGCATAGTAGTAGTACAGTACATATAACATTAATTATGTGCACATAACGTAAGGTGGTCGAATTAAAATCTGAGGTTGACAAATTGGGTAACTAAATTCAATGCATATTGACCATATTGCCCATCTTGTGAACTCTTTCATCAATGAAGTTTGACAAAATGGATATGATAGGTGCAAGGGAGACATAAATAATGCACCCATATGTTACTTGTATTTTTTCCCGGACCTAGGTTGCAGGTGTTTGAGTTGGAAGAGAAACGAAATCAAGAATGTTAGAGTTTATTTTTAAGTTAGTGATGGATACAGAGTAAGTCTTTCTCATATAACATACGACTTTCTAAGCTTGAATTTTCATATCATGCATTTTTCTTATTTTTAGATTGTTCGATCTGATTTATATACATGAACTAATGCTTTCCCTTTTATATATATATATATCGGTTTTTTGTAGTGAACAATAAATCATTTTAGATCACGAACGTAAATCTATGTATGATAAATGAGCAACGACTATATACTGACGCATTCAACTAGTTAGCATACAAATACTAATCACAGTTAATATAGAACCTTAGTCAAACATCTTGAATAGTCCCATCTCTTTATATATATACTCATTTGCATCTTAAATTTCATGGGTTAATCATCAAAACCCACATGGAGAAACAGAGTGCTTAACCAGCGGGCAAAAAAAAGAACAGAGTCTCCAGAAGAAGAAAAACCCATGAATAAAAGATGGCAACAGATTCATTCATCAAGGTCGTCTTCAGAAATACTCTCCAAAGAAGGCCGCCAACAGTTGTTAGTAACAACGGATTTCAAGGCTCTGCTTCTTTGGATCTCAGCCAGAGCTTCTTCAAGCTTTTTATTATTCACTTTGAGCTCGTGCATCAGCCACTGCAGCTCTTCTTTCGTCAAAACTATCTTCACTTTCGTCCCTTCATCATCATGACTATTGTGATCCCCTGATGATGATGATGATGATGATGACTTCTTCAGTTGTTGCTCTGGGTGACAAGTGCTGAACTGATCATCATGTTGTTGTTGTTGTTGTTCCTCATCGTGCACTTGGCTGCTTAGCTTGCTTGATCTTAAACAATTCCCCATGTTGGTGGCTTGGCTTTTGTTTGATGAAATTAATGATACAAGGGAGGGGAAAATGAGAGCTAAAGATCAGAGAACTGAGAAGTATGGTGTTGAGGAGAAAAGGGGAAAGGAGAAGCATTACTTATAGAGAGTAGGCGCCTAGGCGGCTCTTTAAATTTCTACGTAGATTAATTAGTGAGTTTTTCTGTTTGTACTTTGTACACACTCCGCTCACATATGAAGAATTAAGTATGAAATTGAAGATTTTTCCGGTTTGTATATTAAATATAAAAAAGTTGTTAAATTTAATATAATTAATGTTTAATATATATGAGAAAAAAAATATGAAAACACGTAAAAAATACATTTTTTATTTTATTTGGTTAAAATCAGAGGGTCTAATATATGGGTTTGATTTTTAACTATTTTCGATGTGTACATAAAAAGACCGTATAAAATATCCTTTTAAAGAAAATGAAAAACAGCAAAAAATAATGAATCGGCGTCGGTTTTCTTGCAATGATTAGAAATATGATTTGTCAGGAGATGATGATTAGGGTTAGAATTTAGAGGCTAATAATTAGTTAGTAGCTAGGTAGCTAGCGTAGTTGTTTAAATCTTGTATCTGGCAAACCGTGTGTTGCGGTGGTACGATGGCGGTGGTGCATCCTTGAATGATTGTAAAGCAGTGGAAATGGGTCACCATTAATAATTAATTATTCTGAAAAGAACTCAAAGCTTGGTGCACCTTAATAATTATTGGCGTTGAATCTCTCTGTAATATTCCAAATGACCTGGAGCTTTAGCTTAATACTGCATTCTTTTATGAGAAGAAAAAGCGAGGGAATTTCCAAAGTCTTAGTTATAGATAACTGGCAAATAACAGACTTGTGATTGGGTAAGGAATTGAGAAATGCATGGGAAAGGGTAAAAGAAGTGGGTTGCTATTTACGCAGTTGATGACATACTCTCGTTCCTTCATCATTGGTTCTACTTTCTTTTTAATACGGTGAGCGTTAAGGTATTTACTACATAGGGTAATTCGTAACATAAGATTTTGTTATAACTAGTTTGAATAATTAAAATTATAAAAAAAAATGTTTAGTCCTAGTCTTTTAAGGTGGACACTGACAATTGAGTGTTTTGGGCTCTACGCACCTTCGTCTCATTCATTCAAATTTCCCCCGTCTAGACCAGTTTTACTACTGTAATCTTATGCAAATTTTGAACTTTTTCTAATTTACTCAATATATTTCCATTCTTTCAATACTATGCTCAGTGTCCATTCAAATTTATTGCAATCATCCGTAAATAATTAATATCTAATACTAATCAATAATTGTAGTCTTGATTTGAAAATCCAGTTACATACAATATGATGTAACAAAGTCGGGCCGGATATCCTCATAGAATAGCGTAATTAATTTTGTTTTATGTTGATAACGTGGCAGTCCTGAGTTCGACTCTAAAATACCCTATGTATGAAAACCGATAGTATTTTTTATTCTTTTTTCTCTTTTATAGTAACATTCTTATTTTATCTATCTTAGAATATGAGATGTATTATACTTTTATTTTTTATTTGTGTACTATGTATATATGGTTAATTTGATATTAAGTTTGATTCAATCCAACATTTCGGTCTTGTTATTCCAAAGTATATAGCAAAATATAAAAGACAATTGATGATAAAAACATTATTTCATAAGTAATCCGACAGATCTCTTCTTTATACACATAGATATGCATCTTATTAAATTTTCTGAGTTAATCACCAAATCCCACATGGGGAACAAAAAAACCAGAGTCCCCAAAAAAGAAGAACCCAGTAAAAGGAAGAAAAAACCCAGAAAACTTAAGAGGCCAATTATTAATTAATACATGCAAGCAAATACTATCTCTCAGATTCATCAAGGTCGTCTTCAGAAATGCTCTCCAAAGAAGGCTGCCATGTGCTGTTGCCAGCAATATTAATGGATTTCAAGGCGGCTCTGCTTCTCTGGATCTCAGCCAGAGCTTCTTCAAGCTTTTTATTCTTCACTTTGAGCTCGATCATCAGCCACTCCAGCTCTCCTTTCGTTAGAACTATCTTCACTTTCGTCCCTTCTTCAGTTTCGCCATTTACATTAATGCCCCTTGATGACTTCGACTCTTGCTGTTGCTTAACATGATCATTGCTCACTTCTAGCTGATGTTGTGCTACTTCATCATGTACTTTGCTGCTTATCTTGCTTGGTTGTAAGCAATTCCCCATGGCTGAACAATTAAGAAGAAAAGGAATGAAGGGGCGAACTGAGAATTGGGGTGTTGAGGAGAGAAAGGGAAGATGAAAGCATGTTTATAGAGAATTAAAAGGTAGGACTGTAGGAGGGTGGAAATTTCTACGTTCGACCATACTTTTCTTCATACTATAATTATTTCGTTTGAATTATTATTATTAATAATAATATGTAAGTAGGGTGGCGGCATATCAATTTAGATTAAATTGCTTGGCATCCATAATATAGATTCATTTAAAACCCAAAACGTCAATGCTTTAATTAATTCTATCCTTAAAAATAATGATGAATTTAATTAAAAGGGCTAAGAGCTTGGATTGTTATTTGCGTTGAATCTGTCTCTAATATTCGACTACTTATTGGAGTACTTTAGCTATCTAGCTTAGTTAGAGGTGTATTGAAATACGAGTTTAATATTACGGGCTCCTTTTAAATTCCATACACGTACAAAATAGTCTGTTTTGTTTATTATTCATAACACTATCTAATCATGCATTACCTATCAAAATGAATAAAGAGAGATATCAACATTCGACATATATGGTGATGCGAAGGTCGTTCAAATCCGAATTGTTCATCATGTTTTTGTTAGCCCTTTTGGTGAAGTGATTATTCAAAAGATTCGATAATTATTGGGGCAATTCCCCCAACTCAAATATCTACATATTGATAGTTTAAATTACAATTTTGTGAAATTCAAAATTATCATATTAATGAATCGTATGTAATTTCAAGTACTCGTTTAATATAAACATATCAAAGGATGTGGGTAATTTTGCACCTATAGTCCCATACAATTGACCCCAAAATAACAGTATGGGAAAATATAGTATTGAAAATTTCAATGAAAATGACAAGGTGGGGGGCACAAATAAATGAGGTAGGTGTCATTTTGGATAAATTTAATTAACTATTCCTAAAGACAACACCATAAATTTTATGATTCTGACATTTGTGGTTCATATCTCTGTAGGAAAATTTATCATCTTCCCACCCTCCCCTTCTGCCATCCATCCATCTAACTAACTAATTAATTTTCCAATAAATGTTGGAAAAAATAATTCCTATATATGTGTACATGTGACATAAAACACATAATTTCATGGATTCAGTAATTACACTGACACTTATAGATATGTGTATCTATATAAGATAATTAAGAGTATAATACGTAGTATCTATCTAACAAATTACTTGTGTAGCTCAAAATTCAACCAAATCATACTTTTTAGTTGAATATTAATTGACCGGTAAAGCACACAAAAGAGACTGGGGCAGTCTTCTAACAGTTCCTGACAGTGAAATGAAGCTGGGACCCTTGTACTATTTTGACTAGAGAGACCATTTGCAGTTGAAAATTTTAGTTGGAAGTAATTATTATTATTATTATTGTATTTACAGTAAACAACAAAACACCATTAGATTAGATTTGTTAATTTTACCAACTCTGGACATATATAATCCACCGTATAATTAAATATATGGTGTTTGACTGTGTGGTAAAGTTAAATGATTGATCATGTGAACGTGAGAGGGTAGTTGCACATCTCTGTCAATAGTCCCTTTTTAGCCTTATTTATGTGTTTGTTTCCTGAGAGATTAGTCATTCAAACCATGTTCAATAAAGCATAACCCCGCTAAAAGCATAACCATATGATTAAAATTACAATTCATAGGCTATGGATCGAGTCGTCGAGTTCTGGTTCAAGAAAGCTTTTCTTTTCGAATCACGAGTTCTGGTTCAAAAAAACTTTTCTTTTCGAATCACAAATTATCCGGACGAAAGAGTTTAGAGTATTCATTCGCTAGATTTTAGCTAGAGTTATCTCGGTCTTGATTTCCTCAAAAAACTGGATCTCCAATCAACAAGAACCCACATAATGATTTGACGCGAATATAAAAAACATATAAAAAGACAAGATAACCTAATCACTTATAACAACTTGAATAATTAACCCCATAAGCCTTGTGTATACATTTACTCAAATTATATGCTTTATCACCAATATATATAGGAGTATTCTTGATACCTCTTACATATTCTCATACATCTTAACCCCTTACATATCCTGACTTCTTCTTACTACTCTACTCTTATACATCGTTCCAACCTTGGAAGGATACCCCAAAGAGACTGATCCTAAGCACACGAAGGGAAAACTTATTATTCTCACCAACAAATTTCCAAAGTAACCATTTTGTTAAAAACAACCCATATATCCACCACATACTTTGTCATATTATATTTCAAACATCGCATGAAAATGGTACTCATGACAAAACGAACTAGCCGATGATTTTGGAGATGGCTCTTGCGGGTGAGGCGATCGTTCCAAAGACTGCTCTTGCCGGTGAGAGCCGATGGTTTCGAAGAAATTACATTGAAACCATTAGCTCATCACCAGAAGACCAATCTTTGAAACCATGGCTCAACGGCAACAGATCATAGTCGAGAAATTACTACCACTCGAAGAAGAGTTGAATAATATTGTTAGAAGAGGGTACCTACTGTTCAAATATACACCATTGGACTGATAAAAAGTTGAAGCGGCAGAACTTGAAAGCTGAAATAAAGATTACAAGAGACATGGGCACTTCCAAATCCATTGACGTCTATTCTATTTCAAAAATCGCATGTAAATGGTACGTGCATACTCTGATGTGATCACTGATCAGTAGCGGTAAACTGCTAAACAAGTAAACATCCTCCACGGAAAGGAACTAATTAATGGATAACATCACAACATGATTTTATTTTATTAATAGTAGTGCGTCCGTAGAGCTTACATATCGATTGCATTACAAGCAAATCTGATCGAAAGCTTGTTATTTAGCAACTCTGTCGTTGTCGTCTTAGCATTTGGAAGGATGGGTGAAGCGGCAAGACCGACCTTCGGAGGGATGGGCACACCGGAAAGAGCTGGAACTTTGGGCTTGGGCTTGGGCTTTGAAAGGATCCAACCATCAAGATTAGTATTTGGAAGGATGGGCCCACCAGGAGCAGCTCGATACTAGTGTTGTACCATGGACTATTTTTTACATGATCACAATGTGTCAGGTACCATAAACTATATTTACATAAAAATTATAAATTACATATCCCGTTTCATTTTTATTTAGTGGACATGCATTCCAATTTCCAAACAACAAGCGCAGCAACCTTTGGCACGTGCGATATTCCAGCAGCTTTGATCGAGCTCTCCACATCAAGTGCATGACGGAAAATTGGGCACCGGTCGTGGGATAACGTCCCTGTTTTCACGCAACAAACTAACGCATGCGTCGAACACCTTCAGCTAGCTGCGAGTATAAATCCCACTCCTCTCTTAATCAAAATTCCATCACCATAACATCACACTTAACACACTCACAGAAACTAGCACAATAATATGGCGAGTCCGAGTCGTTACTTGACAATAGTCGTGATGGCAATTTTCTTGGTCAGTGGGCAGGTAGTGACGACGGGAGCTAGCTATAGAAGACAGCTGCTGCAGGCAGCGTCGCCGTCTTGCCCCGCAATCTATTCCGACTTGAGGCCGTGCACTCCTTACTTAACGGGAATGAACGGAGATCCGTCAAGACAATGCTGCAGCGGGGTGAGCGAACTTCAGCCTTACTCCACGCGGAAGTCGGACAGGGTAGAGATTTGTCAGTGCCTCAAGTCCTTGGCCCTCCTCGTTCCAGGCCTTGACTTGTCCGTCGCATCTACGCTCCCCAAGAAGTGTAAAGCCAACGTCAAGCTCCCCAAGCTTTCTCTCAACATCGACTGTTCCAAGTGCGTTTCCATTTTACTGAGAGTTATTTATGTATGTAACTTGCGTGTTTGATTTATTAGTAACGTCTGTCGTGTGCAGGGCTTGATGGCGATATATGGCGGGTATCAAAATCGGCGAGAAATAATGTGACGGAGATAATTGAACGTACTATTGATGGTTTTTAATTACTTGTCTTTCCTTTTGGTTACGCTGAACATGTAGTTACATGCATGGTCTATAAATGAAATAATATAATTTGTTCGTTGAGAAATTTTTTGAATAAGTGTGGAGTTATTAAGGAAGGAGGGATTCAGTTAAATTTTTTTGATTTATAAATAAAAATAACCTATTCTAAATATGTAATTATTGGTTGTAGAAAGTAAGTTAATTTGAAAATTGTCAATACTAATATAATATCAAATAAAATTGACTTTTAATTTCATTTAACCATTATTTACAAGGGTTATTGAAACTTGATTTTTTAGTCATTTCCGATATACATGTCAAATATTAGTCCATTTGAAAATTTTGGAATTTTCATGTTAAATGATTTATTTTGATAGGTTAATCCCTTTAAAAATTGACTAATTTTGACATGAAAATTTTCAAATTAGCTAATATTTGACATGTTTGTTGGAAATATCTAACAATTGAGAGTTTCATCATGTTAAACCTTTCAAATAATAGATAAATGAAGTTATATATATATATATATATATATATATATATATATATTTTTAAGGGTTTTGATTGTTGTTGTTAGTGGGGTGTATATGCTTTCGATTACAAAAATTTAAATTTAAATTTCTAATTGTTTCCCACTACATGTTGATAGGTACAAATTTTAAACTCTTTTAGCCAATGACTCTAATATACTTTTGTGTTAAAGGTCTATGTGGAAAGATACTCACATCGAGCGAGAGAAACTATATATTATATAATTAATGGCTATCAAATATTCTTATGATTCGAAGATATAATTTGAGGAGGGTATCAAAATTATAAGTTTAATGATTTTTTAAAAATGTTCTAACATTTTATTTTTCATTAAAATGGTCTGAGTAGTTAATTTAGTAAATCGTTGTTAATGTTTTCCGTCCATTTCCATCTCTTTCATCATGTGGCTTCGCCACGCATGCACATCACATAGACGAGATATTTTATTTGAAAACCAACCGAACTGATCATGAGAACCAATAAATCATCCGTGGAAGTTACCAAAAAACAAATAAAGATGGCACATGGATTCCCCGACGGAGGAGGAGGATTCTGCGGGGGCGGTGGTGGTTCAGACTCCTACTCCGCCGGCAGATCGATGAACTTCTCCTCATGCAACCCTAACAACAACACCACACAGCTTCCTTACAGAACTCAGCAACAGCTCCCGCAAATCTTCCTCGGCCAATCTTCACAGATCGGCCACCATCGGAACCACCACCACCACCTCCTCCAACAACAACAACAACAGCAACAGTCTCCCGCAAGCAGCTACATGGGGAAAAGAGCCCTCTCCGATTTCCAGGGGATAAATCCAGCCTTGAATTCGTTACTCCTCCGATCAGTGAAGCCGAGGATTTACCAGAATAATTGCAGTGATTTCTCTGGTAGTTTCGCTAATAATAATAATAATTTCTCTGCGGAGAATTCATTTTCCGCTCTTTCTTCTCAGCGTCTCCGGCGAGCAGCTACATGGGGGAAAGGAGCTATCTCTGATTGCTGCTCCTTCAGCAGCTCAGGACTCAGCCTATCAATGTTCCGTTTGCGCAAATCCGGACTCGGAACAATGAAGGAGTTGCCGTCCGGGTCCGTCGGGTCAGGTGGACCAGATCAGGAACCAGAGAAGAAAATAATGAACCAGCTTCGGGAGCTGAAGAAGCAGCTTCTGGATGACGACGACGAGGAGGTAGAAGGGGAAGAAGGACAATCTGATGCCGTTTCAGTCATCAAACCAACTGGGCTGCAAATCAGGCCGCTGTTCGAAACTGACTAGTCTGAGTTGCTCTGAGTTATGACTGGATATCAAGCCCACGTGGCATGCATGCGGGGCGAAATCACGAGGCGAAGAGGACCGAATTGAACGGAAAATACTGATAACGAGTTGTCAAATTTGTGACTCATACCATTTAAAAAAAAAACACAACGTTAAAATATTTAAAAATATATTAAATATAAAGAACTCTTACTGTTAATACCGCAGTTTGAGGATGGAAATAAAGTTGTGGCATCGGGGGATCGTTTCTGCTTCCACAACATTATCATAAAAAAATACTGTTATAGTTCGTGCTACATCGTTCATTGGCATGCCAGGCGAATAGGCGATTCTATTCTACAGCTCATTCTGCTCCATTTTTCTAATATCTAGTTAAAAGGTCAATGCCCCACTCTCTAGAAACAGTTTCCCATTTTTAAATTTTAAACCGGATCTTATTAATTACTAAACTGATATTTCCCTCCGTCACATCACATGCCCGATGCTATTTATTTGAAACTCTCTTCTCTTTCCCTCTCTGAAGAGAAACGCTAGTACGTTTCCCGCTGTGGAGTTCAAAAAGAGAGAAAGAGTGCGATCCATGGGCGGGGAAATTGATTGAGGATGTCGCAAATGAAGTATCTGATCGAGGTTGAGAAAGCTCAAGAAGCAAAGGACGGAAAGCCGTCGATCGGCCCTGTGTGTTAGCCAAGGATGGATTTCCTCCTCCCATTCCTGGATTGAACAGCTGCTGGGACGTTTTCCGGTGAGTTTACTGTTTATCCTTTCTTCTTTCCGTTTCTCTCGGCGGACGTTCGGTATTCTCCCGTAGATTGAGTTCCGCAGAGTGTGAGAAGTTATCAGTATCAAGTTAGGTGAAGGGCATTGTCTGTCAGCGAAGCACTCCTGAGAGACAAATGGCCAAGTTGCTTCATGTTTGATAAAGGAACTAGAGCTATGTCTGCCACCTAGGTGTGCTCTAGTTTCAGGCTTTCCAAATTCTTTACGCCGACAAGATTTGTCAGGGAGGTGACGTCATCTCCCTCAGCTCCTCCTTGGCGAATGAAACCTACATGAATGTGAGAAATGGCAGATCAGCGAGGGCATGAATTCAAAAGAAATTATGTGACGAACAGAAATATGTACACCTAAGAGTTGATACCTAACCTTTTATCTTTGTGTTGCTTAGGTCAAGCGCCTTGAGAGATGTCATGGTGCCATTGGATGTGATGGAAATGTCATCTATTGAAGCGTGAGACAGTGACAACACTTCAAGTTGGGGAACATGTGGAGCTAAGGTTGATATTCCACCAGAGGTGACACGTGTTCTGCTGAGGTTCAGATTTCTCAAGCTCGCTCCTATACAACATACCCACTTGATTGAATCATCGCCTACCATGCTAGAGCTCAGATCCAAGTGTTGAAGAGCACTCATTTCGGACAGAAAGCTGAAGTCGGTGAGACTTGAATTGGAGATGTCCAGATATGAAATGGAGCTTGATTCAATCAACGAGAAAATCCCAGCCTCGTTGCTTATCGTCGCTCCAGCCAAAATAAGTTTGGTAAGAGGAGTTCTCTTACCGTCATTCTCAAGGGCAGAGTCAATAGTGCAGTTGCTTAAGTTTAAGCACCCAATAGATGACATGTTTGGGAATGATTTACACCCGTCCACGCCAGATTGAGATAGCTCAGCTTCGGGAAGTTATTGAGAATAGGGACACATTGGTTGGTTATATTACTTCCCCAGAGGTCAAGATACTCTAGCTTCGAGAGTGCCTGAAAGCAAATGAACAAGAAGTTATAACTTGTGAACTTGCTAGCTAGTGGGAACTCTTTGTGGAAAACATAGAAGGCTAGATCAGATTATCAAGCTAAGCAAGTAAGTTTAGGCTCAAGTCAAGCAGAGTGACGAAGATATATTAGAGATGAATGATTTTTATCATAGTAAGCAGAACTACCTGGAGAGAAGCCAATGCTCTATCAGTGACAGGTAAATCACGCAAGTCTAGAACTAACAACTCTCCAAGGGCAGAGAGCATCATGATTCCCTGTTCAGTTAAGCTAGTTCTTGAAAGCCTTAGTACTTCCAACGTTGAAATGGAAACAAGATGCCGAATGCCAGCATCTGTAACCTTCACACATCTAGAAACGTCAACCTCCTTTAATCTAGTCATACCTGTAAAAAATATGAAACAGTTCCAGTAAGAATGCAGATTCCAGAGGTCAATCCATTTTAATTTTGCAGCCATTCTAGTGAACACATTCACAGTAGTGATAGGAGATCAGAACTGTCTCGATGCCTAAGCCTCAACGTATAAAAATCTAGTTAAAACAGTTACTTGAGACACGAAGGAGCAACATACTTCTAAACTGAATAGAATACCACATTCTTGCTTAACCATACCAATCAGAGGTCACAGGGCAGAACTATTAAGTCTGTGACAGTCAGCAAGGTTCAAGGAGTGCAAGTAACGGAAAGCTCCGATATATGCCATCCACTCTGCATACACAGTGTTCTCACCTCTGAGATCAACACTCTCCACGCTGTTTTTGAAAACTCTGCGGAAGCAAAACTAATTCAATACAAGATAAACTAACAAAATAGAGAGGTGCGATGCATATAGAGATCTGCAAGCGGTAAACAACTTCAGCAGTACGACGACAATCTACAGTATCAACTCTATTAATAGCTGCAGCTCTTTTCCAGCCGTTGTTTCCCGCTTTAGCATAGAAATTCTACGATCGCGATACTAATTCTACGTTTCTCACCATTAACTAGCTGGTGAATTAGTAAGATATCTCATAACCTATTGTGAAGCACTTTAGATCTATCTGCATCCTTTTATGTAGCGAACACGGAATGTAATTCTACCGCGAAAACGTTATAACTCCCAAGATTCAGAGCTACAGTCTCCTAAAACTTCTACAGATGAACCTTATAACATCGTTTAGCGGAAGGTCCTCGGGATATACTGTTCCAATCAGATTCATCGCGTAGGAGATGGAAACTCGACTCCTCCCCTATCATTTACGATTTCATTCTTCGCGGTTAAATCAAATCACAACCAGCACTAAGGATGAAAAATTCAAAAAATCGAGATGCAGTAGGTAGAGTAAGGAAGGGAGAGGAAGCGGCGCGGCGATGGAGGAGAGTGTCAGAGAGAGCAGAAAGCATAAGCTCCAGCATTCATCGCTGCATCCTCCATCTCTCAATACTCTCTCAGCTATTCTTAGCAGTTAAAGCAAATCAAAACAAGGAACTAAGAACAAAGAATGTGAGAGACTGAGAGGCACTTACTCGAGTAAGGAAGGGAAGAGGAGGAAGCGGGGGTTTAGAGAGCGTCGGCAAGAACAGAAGGCATACCCTCGAGCGTCCGTCGCTGCCTCCTCCATCTCTCATTGCTCTCTCTGCTCTGGCAGGCTGCTTCGATGCACAGCCGCGCCAATCTGCTTTCCGTTTCCATCTCCGATCACTCGACAATCAATCTCACCTCTCTTTACCTCTTTCGCTGAGAACTTCTGTTCCCCGATCGAGATTGCTGGTGGTGTATGGACTTTTGAATTTGAATGATGATTTTGTTTTCTGAAAAATGTCTTTTGAAGAAATAATGAGAGAAAACTAGAATATGGGTGATGAGCAAGGCCTTACAAAATAAAATGGGTAAGTGATCTAAATGATACTTTTAATAGGTCAGTGACCAAAAAAGATATTAATCAGAAGTCAAGCTTATTTCAACATTCAAATTTGACGAGTTTCTGATATTGTGAACAAATAAAAGAATAATACTGTGCTTATTATGGCTATTGCTTTCCATTAGTGTTAAGCAAAATAAAAAATAATGTATATACGTAGCTTTTTGTTTCCATGCCTACTAACAATACAGCTTATTCTCCACAATACCAAGTCAGGCCTTGCCTTAAAAAATCTACAAGTTTAGAAAAGTTGATTGGGGATATCATGTTTCCTATTCGTGAAGAAATGAAAGTCTGAAACCGAATTGGATCGATCATGCATGCACGTAGAGAGGGGATGGCGGGATTTGTTGGTTTGCATGTGTAAGCACGTACACAAGTACCGGAGAGTTCCATATAAACTACAGATTTGTTCTTTTGGGGACTAAGTACAAATTCAAGTTCCGAGTTAAAAGCTGATAGATGATAGCTAGTGAGCAAGCTGCAGAGTTAGCCAGGATTCCGTCGTTTGGCAGACGGTCGATCGGTGCCTCAAATATTACCCACTTAGCATCCATCTAAGCTAAAGCCCAGCCGCCTCATGGAAGTGCGGAAAAGCCATGCAGTTTCTTCGAAGGAATCCGGGATTCCCGCACCTTTCCTAGTCCCATGTCTCCATTCATATTCCACATCAGATCCCAGTTTATTAGTCCCTTTCAAACTTGATTTACAGCTAATTCTTTTAACCATTCAAAGTATAGGTTAATTTAAGAGGGTGAATTGTACCAAAACTCCAAAAGAACCACTAGATTTTCAGAGTAGAATTGTATTGTGCCATAAATTAACGTGAAGTCGTGTCCAGCTGACTGGTAATCAGATTAAAAGGCCACGTGGCACGCCTGTGGAGCCAAATGTTAAATGTTCTCTTCAAAAAAGTTCCCACTCCTTTCAAACATGCATAGAATGAGTAATTAACCTCGGTCAAAAGAACGCTGACGCCAAGTACGCACTAGATTTGAATCCAGGCCGTCCACGTGTTTCAGACGCGGCTGTCATTTCCCGCCAACACATGGCACAAGCCCACCGGACCCTTCTCTATTTTTAAATCACCTTGTTTCACATCAGTTATAACGTACGGAGGAGCTTCCCTCACTGTTCTTGCTAGTTGCCAGTATAATATTTTTCCAAGCTCTAATCGAGTGTCCTTTTGATTCCTGGTAAATCAAAGAAATTTGAAATTATAAGGAGAGACAGAGAAACATTGATCTCTTCAGATGATTTCTTCACCAATTGATTTGGCGAAGAAGAAAAACAATGTTCGAATTCGGCCAGGGCATACTTCCCTCGGACTGATGCCAAATATGAAGAAAATGAGACGGGTCAGCTATTGCCTTGATTCTGAAGCCGAATCTGGCGGCGGATTAAACGAGAAACCAGCCACCGTCGATTTGGAGCCCAATCTTCCGGTCGAAACTCCAAACGAACCGATTCTAGGAGAATCGTCGATTGGAGCAGCGACCTGCCCCAGCAGGACATCAGCGAGTCTCTGTCACGGTGTTGTATCTGTGATCGGCAGGCGTAGGGTGATGGAAGATGCTGTTGCGGTGGTTCAAGGACTCGAGGTCGGAGGATTCGAGAATTATGCAGATTTCTTCGGCGTCTACGACGGCCAGGACAGTGGTGGAGCAGTCTCGGTGATATGCAGAAATAGGATGCACCTGATGGTGGCGATGGAGGCAGAGAAGCGAAGTTCCGGTTCTGGGGAATCCACCAAGGGATTGGAATACTGGAAGAAGGTAATGATGAACAGTTTCCAGAAGATGGACGAGGAGATCCGTTCAGGTTACACGCCAGAGGACGACGACGTCGGGAAGAGAGCCGGCGACGGGAGGGCGAGTGCGGCTGTGGTAATGGTAAGTAAGGAGGAGGTCGTGGTGGCTAATCGGGGAAATTCGAGAGCGGTTTTATACCGGGGAGGTGTAGCAATGCCTTTATGCAGTGACCTCATCGACAAAGTAAAGCCTCTGACCATCCAGCTTGAAACACATTCTTCTTCTAGGTACATCAAATCTGGAAAGAGACTTCTAGGGAGCAGGCGGCACCTCAAATTCATTCCGATCATGAAACGAATGAGGCGCCGTCCGATTATAAAACGTATTCAACAAGCCTCCACTCCGATTTTATGCAAAGTAAACTAATCTCCTTTATGCATGTCTCTTTCCAGATCATATTTATATAAATTCTTGAGTTCTCGTTGTGTTTGTTATGCATGTGGTGTATGATTTGATTCGTATGAATAGAGAATTTAAGAACATTGTAACACAGCCGGATAGGGGAGGCGAGGAACGAGAGGCTGCCGGCCACATGGGAACAATTTTGAAAGTCAGCCGCGGCTTAGGAGGAGTACGTCCTGCTGCTACTATTACAGGTAATACATTGATGCATTATAAGGTTTGTATTCTGTTTTTTGTTTTGGTGTGGTCAACTTAATAATGGTGTTGTTATATGTAGAAGATGGGGTGGTGCCGGAGGTAACAGTGACCGAGCGGAGTGAATGGGACGATTTTCTGGTGATAGCATCAGACGGGTTGTGGGATGTGATATCAAACGAGATAGCGTGTGCAGTGGTGGGGAAATGTTTGAACGGCGGAGTAAGGATGAAATTTGCCGACGAGACCAGCGAGAACTGTGCAGCGGCCACAGCATCGTTTCTGGCTGAATTCGCAATGGCTAAAGGGAGCCTAGACAATATCAGCGTCATTGTTGTCAAGTTGTAGGATAACAGGGTGACAATGGAAATGGTTCCAAGCCTCAAAAGTAGGCTAGGTTGTTTGTGTGTTTCGGTTTAGGGGGAAGGTGTTCATAGGGTGAAGGGTTATAATGTTGGGTCGAATAGGCCATAAATAAAAGAACAGAGGATCAGAAAGTTCAGAGGCAATTTATCCATATATAATCTGTTTGCGATGTCCATTCACGTTGACTCGTTCAAGGAAAATGATATTAAGGGTAAACTAAAGGTGGAGAAAATAATATGATGTTCACAAACAATATTTCCACATTTACTCCAGAGTTGCAAAGCTTACAACTACGGAACCTTTTATCTAGCATCTAATATGATAATACTTATAAACTAAGTGAAACAGCAGGATAGAATTATCTTGTGTTGTTTGTGCCACCCAATTAGTAATAGTGTCGTTAATTTTTAAGGTGAAGTCAACCTGAATTTATTGACAACTAGTAAAGTAAGTCTTGATATCGATTATGATTACTGCCCATGGAATCGAAAGAGATGGGTTGTTGATGATGTTGACAAGGTTGGTATAATCTGAATAGATGGTGAATGGGGTGTTTGTGTTTGCCTTTCAGTGGTTGGCTATCTCAGTCTAAGCTAGTGTATTACACGTTCTTCAGCTGGATGTATGGATTTGTAGACTCTTGTGCACATTTGCCTATGGTGAACTCTCCCTGGACTCGATCACACATTGGTGAACTCAAATTTCTATGATGCTGAAGAGACGAAGAATTTTCTTATGAAGGCCACTGATTAATGTTTGTGACCGCTTTGGTTTTGTTGGGGATCTCACTCATTATCTTTACACAAAGAACATGCTCCGGTATATTGAAGGTTATGTTCAGAAGGTATGATACTAGTGTTTGGTCAGTGATGCAATTGAATCCTTTATTCGCGCAGATGATGCCACTCAATTTCACGAGGTCATTCCTGCAGCTGAGGGGGCTAATGTCTATCATGATTTGGTGAAGTACCTTTAGGCAAAAATCAAAAGAGCCCAAGGTGACAGTGAGCTCATTTTTGCGTATGCCAACATTGATCGGCTTGGTGAAATTTCAGGAATTCATTTTTATGCCAAATGTGGCTAATCTCCAACTTGTTGGTGACCGCCTATTTCATGATGCTTTATACGAGGCTGCAAAGATCATATTTGCCTTCATATCTAACTGGGCAAAGTTAGCTTGCACACTTGTGAAGCTCAAACAGTTCCAAGGTGCTGTTGATGCAGCAAGGACTGCCAACCGTGCAAAAACATGGAAAGAGGTGTGCTTTGCTTGTGTTGATGCTGAAGAGTTCCGATTGGCTCAGATGCGTGGTCTGAATATCATTGTCCAGATAAATTATGGAAGTCGTAGCTTTTAACATTCTTGCCCTTATAGATCAGAGATGCATAAACTGTTGATCGTACAAAGTTCTGAGATTTTCCAGTTTATGATTACTTTCAGGTGGAGGATCTGGAAGAGGACAGTGAATTTTATCAGAACAGAGGATACTTCAATGAACTAATTTCCCTGATGGAGAGTGGTTTGGTTTGGAACGTGCACATATTGGTAGTTTCACCGAGTTGGGGGTTCTTTATGCTAGACACCGTTACATGGAGCACATAAAATTATTCTCAAACTTATCCGAGCATGTGGTGAGCAGCAGCCTTGGAAAGAACTTACCTATCTCTACTTTCGATATGACGAGTTCGATAACGCCGCTACAACCGTAATGAATCATTCTCCCGACGCATGGGACCACATGCAGTTCAAGGATATAGTGGTCAAGGTCGCCAATGTGTAGCTATGTTACAAAGCGGTGCATTTCTACTTGCAATAACATCCTGATCTCATCAATGATGTCTTGAATGTACTACCGCTACGGGTTGACTAAACTCGCGTTGTTGACATTATGCGGAAGGTTTCTTACTCTCTTCATGGATTTTCTAGTAGAAAGAGGATGAGCACTTTCCCATTTTCTTCAAAATCGTCTCTTCACTCCTTTCTTCCTCCAAATCTTCACCCTTATTCAACAATGTCGTGTGTTTTGTCGTTTCTTGCCGCAGAAAGAAAACCAAAGAGAAAGGAGGGAAGGTACCAAAGAAAAAATTTGAACCTTCCCCAAAGCTGGAATGCTGTGACGAGTATAAGCTGCACAAATTTCTTACAAACACGAGTGCTAAAGATTAACCTTGTTTACGCCAAAGTGTAGCTTGAAACAGAGACATCTGCAGCCGGAGCAGTATGAATGTAGACAAACTCGATACTTTTCCCAGCTGCCAACGACTTGATCCATGCTGGGAAACCATAAGAGTCTCCGGATTTTGTCACACCCCAGACTGGACCGTATAGCTTGTTAATGTAAAGCTTGAGATTGTTAACTGCCTTTGGTGAGTTGTTAGTCACAATTGTAGAGTATCTATAGTAGGTTTCGCCTTGATGGCTCCATGAAGCTGTCATCTTTTGCTTGATTGCAATAGGTGCAGAAGTTGAGGCTGCTTCAGGAGCAGGGATAACTGTGGCTTTTGGGGTTTCCACCTTCTGGGCAGGAGCCGGAAGAACAGCTTCTGTAGAGCAAAATCAACCACAATATATCAGAATCTGAGTGACCTTAGTTTCCGAATTCGAACAAGTACTAAAAGTGATCATTTGATCTATACCTGGAAGAAGCTGGTTGTAACCACTATGGCCGGCATTAAGACGAGCCAGGATACCGACAAGGGGAGCATTGTTGTAGGTAGCAGGCTCAGTCTGCTCATAGTTGTCTCTTTGGTCGGCGAAATTGTCGTAAGAGTCCGGTCCACCAACGATTGCACCAGTGAGGAGATTAGGGTCGCTTGCTTTCCTGCTGAACCAAGTAGCATAGCCTCCACGGCAGCTGATGGGGCTGGGATCCTTCTTGTACGAAACAATGGAAGATGCCCTATGGTGGACTTGTTGCGGGTAGTTGTTCCCATATCCCACCATGTAGCTTGTTGCTCTAGGATTGTCCCCAAGAATGTAATCAACCTGATATCAATTAAGCAGGTTAAAGCCTGAACCATCCCAATTTGTAAAATGCCATTATGAGAAAGTGAAAGTGAACTGTTTAAGACATTAGTGAGCTACCTGAGACTTGGCGAATGCGAGGAGGTCAGAAGGAAAGACGGCAGCAGAAGAACAGTGGAGGTTCTTGCGGGCGGAAGAGAGGTAATCGGAGTAAACAGTGGCGAGGAATGAGGCACTGGTGACAAACTGCATATTGTTCCACCTCTGCCTGAAAATCAAACCACCTGGAGTTTTCTGAATGCTCCTACCTTCTTTCCCAAGGCATGAACACATGAAGTATTCCGCCTTCTGCTGGTACTTCTCGAAGATCGGGGCATGGCGGCCACCTCTCCCCTGCATCAAAATCTTGGATACTAGTGTCTGTACACCGGCGTATTTGACATCCCAACCGAACTCAGTCATGGCCCAGCCGGTTCCACCCAATGAGTCCCCATTGGATGCTAGGTAGTTCAAGTAGTATTCGTTGCTGGATGCTTGGTAGAGCCAAGCTGCAGCCCATAGCAACTCATCCTGCAAAACATTACAGCAATAGTAGGAATTAGTGTATTAGTACAATGACCGTTCTGTGTAACAATACATAATTGGTGACTAGGTTGTATAAGGTCTTACATTGTAGCCACTGATGGAGCGGTAGTATTTCTGGGCGACGGTGATGCTGCTGTCGTACTTGCCTCTGTGCTTGTTTGCAAAATCGAACAGCTGGGGCAAAAACAAATGATACGCTTAAGAGTTTTCTGAACTAAAATGAAAACGCATGCTTAAAGTTTTAATATTTGGTAATTAATTAATTAATTAACTTCTGGGCTTCTGTGCTAAGTGATGCCATAAATGCAGCGCTATCTCAGCAGTCAGACGCAACGACCCACCAAGAAGACCAAAAAGCGAGAAATCCTAACTGCCCATTTACTACAAGGGTCCACTAACATGCGCCCCACTACTGTATACTGGCCCCTTTTCACAATGACCGTCCTTTGCCGGCGGCGAATGCACGGGACACTAGTTAATCGATGAAGAGTTTATTAATACTTGGGGATTTCATATGTTAATCTCACCTGATATGCGTGATTGAGAAGCTCGGAAGAGTATGCCGGGTCAGAGTGGCGGAATACGACGGAGGCAGCTGCCATGGCGGCAGCCGTCTCTCCGGCGAGATCAGATCCCGGATTACTTGGGTCGATCCTGTAAGCACGGCGGTCAGTCGTCATATCCTCCGGCCTTTGCCAACAGTAGTGATCAGTGGTTCCGTCGCCTACCTACCCACCATTAAAGAAAAAAAATTAGAAAACGATCTTTGTTACTACGTAATTAAACAATCATTATCAAGATTTTCAAAATCAAGAAACACCAATCTTACGCCTGATGAAATTCCATTTGAAAGCGACACAAATTAAAATTCATTTTCATAATGTACCTCGCCGTAGAGAACATCAGGCTCTGGATGGGCTTTGATGAAATAATCAGTCCCCCATTTGATAGCTTCCATGGCGTTACGGAGCTCACCGCTGGCAGCCATTTGCTTGCCGTACTCGATAATGCTCCAAGACATCATCGTGACGGTGAAAGCCATTGGAAGTCCGAACTTCACATTGTCGCCGGCGTCATAGTATCCTCCGGTCAGATCCACCTGTGAAAGAACCAACTTCAATTAAAACTAGAATTCTTTCTAACAAAGCTTCAACCTTTGAGCTATATATATAGAAACTTACCCCACTAGCTTTGCCGTCGGCGAGGCCTGAATTGGATCTCCAGGTGACCCGTTGGTTATGGGGAAGGAATCCAGACCTTTGAGCTTCGAAGAAGAGAATGCTCTTGCTGAGAGCTTGGCCATAGTCATGGCCGGCGAAAGCGTACTGAAATGAGATCAGTATGAACAGAAGAAACAGGGATGCAGCAGCCATTAAAGTGGGTTTCTTTTTGTTTTCACTAAATGCAGCACCAGCAGTATATACTCTGTTTTCTGCAACAGTACATATAACAACACTGTTCAGTTTATTGCCTACTAAACCACTTGTGGATTAATAAGGCAATGTGAGTAATTATGGAGAAGTCTGTCTGAGGAAGGAAGAAGGGATTGTGAGTGTGTGGAGGAGCTGAAGCCACTATATATATTGAGTTGAGGAGTAAAGGCAAGAATCGGGCTGAGATTAGGGTCGGGTTTAACCGGATTTGTACCCGGCTCGGTCCATCAAACCGAGTTATGGGGACTCGGAAATCCATTAACATATTTAGTGGATCAGGTTTGGGTTGAAAATTAAGAAAATTTTGGGTTTTTGGTTTTTGGGTTTAAATCCGATAAAACTTGTCAATTTTAATTGAGCAAATTTTCTTAGTTTTTTGGAATTTGATGGTTTATAATATATGAATAAAAAGGTAATTGAATTATCTTTACAATACTGGTGACCTTGCACCAATAGGAGTCCCGAAGAAAAAGTAATTATCGAAATACTAAACTGGGCAGAATCTATATAGATTTATAACATAATAACAAGTAAAATTGATTTTTAACTTCATTTGATCATTATTTACAAGAATTACCGTAGTGAAACTTGATTTTTTTAGCCATTTCTAACATGCATGTCAAATATTAGTCGATTTAAAATTTTTGAAATTTTCATGTCAAAATGGCTCATTTCCATAGATTAACCTCTTTAGAAATTGACAATTTTGACATGAAATTTGATTTTTTAAAAAAATTAGCTAATATTTGACATATATATTGGCAATGGCTAAAAATTGAGGTTTCACTATGTTAAGCACTTCAAATGATGTTAGAAAAAAAAATTATAAGGTTTTACTAGTGTGGAAAAATTTTAAAATTGACTTAATTAGTGTCTGTATGCATGGTGAAAAGAAATAGAAATCCAAGTTAATTTTTAATCCAAGCTAAATTTAAAAGTCTATTGGCTACATGTGTATTCATATTCTTCTTATTAGGTTAGTTATGTGGCTCGATGAGATATGTTTGATAAACTGAATCATTGTTTGATTTAAAGAAGAGGTAGTAGGACGAGGTGTTGTTTGTTTTGCCATTTTCGTGAGAATAAGGCAGTCTATTTGCTTTTTTAGCGAGATATGCCACATATGCTTCCAATAGAAAGCAGAATAATGACCACAGAGAGACAAATTGACCAATAGAGTTGAGCATAATCACAATTTTTGAAAGGATTTTCCGGCATACAATAAAAGACGAAAAGAAACAGACCAAAAAGATGAAACAAAACCAAAACACAAAACTAACCGAAGGGAGATCTAGCATAACATCTTCTTCAATTTAAACACCCGTCTTTAAAATTAATGACATTCACAAAGACTCAAAGTAAAACGATGTCGACAATACAATTAATTAAATCCAAAGAATCCTATTGTTTCTCTCCAGTCAAATCGTCCAAAGATAGCATGAGATTGATTATTCATGGAAAGAACAGAGTCTTGTGGTGTGCCTCTTTGGCTCTTCCCTAAAAGTTCGGTGTGGATTTTACCAGTAACCAAAAAAATGGCATTACTACCATTACAATGTAGTTCGGATATATAGGAAATTTGACAGCATTCCATTAGTGACTACATATTAAAGGAAAAAGAGATGGCTATTTTTGCAGGTTAGGCTCAACTGGATGATCATATAGCTGCAAAAGCACCATAACAGAACATCATTGTGATATAACGAGGACGAAGGGGGTACGTGTGGTTCATGGGAACAATGCCGCACAAGTGTTGGCTGTAAGTAGTCTATTTACGGACGGACGCGCTAAGTTCATGAATAATGGAAATCCGACCAGACGACAGAAAACACGTCCATCATTAAGTTTCCATGTTATTACCCTTATAATATACCTGTCACTCATATGACATCCACACCGACAGTTCCGCCGTTAAAAATACATAGTAATACGCCGATATATTCATGTGGCATTTCTGCAATTCAATCTTTGTTTCTTGACAACAAATTGGAAGAAGATGACAGAAGGAAGAGGAGCCCGAGCTCATCAGAAGTTGGATCACTGCGCTGTTCCAACCGCAATCAACGGTCTCCGAGCCGTAAAAATTATCAATACATAAACAAGATAGCAAGAGTCAAAGAGCCACGTCCGCCGCCCCCTGAGTATAGTTTTGGGTGCCGGTTCTGTCACGGACACGGCAGCAGCAGCCCTTTAGTTTAGTTTCACTCCATATATTTACTGACATTATAACCGTCCACCGCTCTCTGTTCTTGTTTGTATTGGTGTTCCCACCGGTCAAAACCTACAAACGGGGTGACTCATCAGTGTCTATTTACTATGGTGCAGTTCTATTAGGTGAAAAAGTAATAAAGAGACTTCAATTTAACAAGCTACGACATTCCACCGGCTTCGGCCACGTTGCCTGTTAAAACCTGCCAAAAATGTGGAGGCCAGGGCTCCAACACCAGAAGATAAGAGAAGATCTTGGTGTATGATGATATCAAGAGTACTCGGTCCCTCCAAGTTAATGTTCACGGTTGGCTTGTACTTTTATACTGTGATAACAGTTACAGATATTCACACAACCAAACCCACCAAAAAAAATGTAAAGATAAGTTTGTTTTGAGCCCCTCAATCGCAGAAATTTAACCGGCCAGATGCTTCTGTTTGGAGGAAATCCCAACATGAGAATCTCAACTGATGTGTCCCCGATTTCATATGTTAATCATGTGCACCTTACCGGATTTTGCGTTCCCGTTTTTTGGGCTTCTCCCCCCCCATATCAAATGCACCGTAAAATGGCGAGCAAAAGGACAAACTTGACACACCCAACAATTATCTGATTCCCATACCTATCGTCAGGAATCCATGTTCAGTTTAAAGACAAATCCACATCCTTGTTAATTTGCAATTAACGGCGATGGGTTGTCTCTAACGTGGAATCAAAGGCCAAATATGGACACGTGTCCACTTTGGGGGGAAGGGGATAGTTAACTTAATCATTATCATGTGGGTGCACGTGAACTCTTGCAATCTACCATGGGCGAGCTACGTACGCCGAACCAAATTGGCAATTACGTACGGCTGGCATGTGGTGTTTCTTTGCCATCCAATGGAAACAAATTCGTGGCACCGTCACTCACATTATGTTTTCGTGGAATAATAATAAAAAAGTATGCAATATTGGTCGCATAACACAGCCTTTGGGCCAATGGTTCACCAAACTCTGGGCTGGGATGTTTACTACACGGAAATTTTCACGAAGGTAGCCTTTTCAGTGTGCCACCTTGATGACCCAAAAGCCCATATGTGCTTTAATTTGGCCCGATATCCTGCCGACGGATCACTGTTGAGTTTGTCTCCATGACTCCATCAAGCAGTTAACGCCGTTTTGCCCGGTCGTCGTCGGTGCTTACGTGTCGGCTGCTCCCTGCTGGACTATCATAAATTAATTGCCATTATACAAAAGCGTGTATATTTTTTTGATTTTATTTTTTATGGCTCATATATATATGGATAGAAAGATAATTTAATTATCTTTCCAACATTGCTGATCTTGTATCAATCGGAGTCCTCGACGAGAGAGTAATGACCGAAATACTAAACTGGGCAGAATCTACGGGATTTCTATCACTAACATAACACAAAGTAAAATTGATTTTTAACTTCATTGGAACATTATTTATAGGGGTTACCATAGTAAAACTTAATTTTTTAACTATTTCCAACACACATGTCAAATATTAGCCGATTTGAAAATTTTGAAATTTTCATGTCAAAACGACTCATTTTCATAGGTTAACCCCTTTGAAAATTGACTAATTTTGATATGAAAATTGAAAATTTTTAAATTGGCTAATATTTGACATGCATGTTGGAAATGACTAAAAATTGAGGTTTCACTATCTTAAGTTTTTTCAAAATAAAGTTTAAAGAATATTTTTTAAAAGTTTTGCTAGTATCAAAAAATTTCAAATTGAATTAATTACTATCTACATGATGGAAACACTTAGAAATTCAAATTAAATTTTTGTATGGTCAATCCTAAAAGTCTATCGGCGGCATGCGTGTTCATATTCCTCTAAACCATTAGCTTAGTTATATGATTGAATAAAATATGTTTGGGCAATCTTATAAGTAAATCTTACATCGTTTTCTCTTATCTATATGGACATTCACCCTAGCGGAGCCCATGGATATCAAAATGCTATCAACGACCGAAATTGACATATATTTCATGCCTCCAGGAGCAAATATATTTTTATTACAAAAGAATGTTAGAGAAATGTAGATAGGAAGAAGTAGTTGGTGGTTGTCACTTGTCTGAAGACTATCAAGTCTTCGTATACAGGTATGGTTTATTTAATGATTGATAATAGCAACTAAAGCGTTGTTGAAGAAGTCAAGAGCATTTAATTAATTAGGATTACAAATCAAAATATAATAGCAACAGAAACAATATGCGAGCAACTTCATATAGATGTATAAGCAGATTGCCAGAGTGTAATGCCTAAGGGACACACAAACCCTCTTATAACAAGTGAAATAATATTTTTTTAATCTAAACAACCCAATAATTCATTGTTTTTAGCATTTAATGTATAGTTATCACTTACCAGAAACCCTAAATATTCACGTCTGACTTTATTGGTCTCGGAAGCCCATCTCTGCTCCCTAAATGGATATGGAGAAAAGAGTCAACAATGGCGGTGGCTGGAAGCAAATGAAAAATAACAACAGCAGCGACGATGTTCATATCAGTGAGCTGTCTGTGTTTCTTGTACGTGATTGCAGATTTGGTCTTGCATGGCACTTTTTTCCTGACATACAAATAATCATGATTTAACTAACTTATGTCTTAATATATCAGAAAGGAAGGCACCAGAAAGCGTTGCTTTGTTTGATAGATAGCACCGCTTATAGAGTTACACTCGCCTTGATTGAGAATCTTTATCTCTTCTATAACGACGATAGAAATCGAATAACACTAGTACAGTACCATACTATACATCAAAACTGAAGTGGGACATTTGTCAAAAGGGCGGTGCTCATTCCTTCCATTCAAAGACCACGACAACCACCGTCCTCTTGTTTTCTTTCGCCTCACTGTAAACCCAAAAGGCAATGCGTGGCGTTTACAGTGGACGCCAGATTTCTACAGATTTTGGATGATAGTACTTCCCCCCCGTCAAATTTCACCTTGGAAGAAGACGTGGATAGAAGCCTACAGGCTACAGCTAGGCCCCCACTATAGTAACATGAGAAAATAAGACAGAGCTCATCCCACATGGACGTCGGCCCAGGCCCATGTGAAATTTGTCTCTGTCCTTATTGGATCATTTCCAGCCCGTATGACTGTACCGTGATCTCACCCTAACGTCACTTGATACTGTCCTCTTACTCAAAACTGTTTGGAGGCCGATAAGGGGTGTTGAAGTTATAATTAAAGAGAAGAAGAGAGAAGAGGATGAGTCACGAGATTTGGGGCAAAGGCATGGAGAAGCAAATGAAACGGGCTCGTGCATGGGACCACGTCATAATTAATAAAGCGTAAGAGAGGAGGAGATAAGACAGTAGGATCAATCAGCAAAGACAGAGGAGTAACGTGGGCCGTTGATTAGTCGGTGACGTGTCGGGGGGAGGAAACACAGAGGACCACTGCCAGAGAGAAGTCGGCGTGGGTTGCCGTCGTTTTTTTCTCCGCGGTGTGACCAAGTCCGTATAACGACAAATCCCAACTTTTTCACAAAGTCAACCTCACAACGGTCGCATTTATAATAATTGTAGGTATTTTACCCCCTCTATTTTATTAAGTTAATAATTAGACATTTGTATTATTAAAAATTGTTTTACCTCATTCACCTTACCACTTATTAAGTGTTTTTTTCTGTTATTTTTGTCATCAATATTCAGTTATGTTTTATCAAATCAATATAAATAACACGTACTTATTAATAAGATAATTATTTTTATTTTAAAATCTAACAAATCATCTTGTGACTAGCATTTTATTGTTTTAACCCCACTCCAAAGTCCAAATTATCAATTGCGTTTTTCCATCTTTGGTCCCTCCAAACTGTCGCCTCGATGAGTTCAATTCCCTCTACCAGCACTACAACCTGATGACGACGATCTCCAATTTTGAATCGAAACCCTAGCTCTTGTCGCTGGATTCATCCCCTTCCTCTCCATCTACACAAACGACAACACATCAGACGCCCTCGAATCCATCACCGACAGCATCCTCCACGGCTTCACGGTCGGCCCTCCAAGCTGATCTTCACTGTCTTTGTCGACCTCTTGGTCTCCTTAATAACTCTCCTTTTCCTCTCCTTAATAACTCTCCTTTTCCTCTGCTCCAATGCGGCCTAGGCGATGATGAGAAGGTGCCCTCTTTTTGAAAATATTATCTATATCTCTTGATGTTGACAAAAACTAACATCGAAAGGTCTTATAGTGTGGGGAAACAAAGTATGTTTCTTTACAGGTTGTTGTTCTGTGTTTCTCATCTAATGGGCAAGCGTTTTGTCTTTTTTTCATAAGTTAGGCAAGAGTTTGTTGTAAAGGTTGTTTTTAGTAACTTGAGAAAACTATGAAGTTTAGTTTGTGAATTACATGGTTATATTTGATGATTGATAGAAGTTCATTGATGATTTTTGTATTGATATACCATAATACTGCATTCCTATTTGTCAATATGAATATATAGAATAGACTCAGTTACACATCAATCTACTTTTTTGGAAATAAAAATTATTTTGAGTTTAAAATGATAAAATAACAAAAATCCAGTCAAAAGCAATGTGACATCTGGGGCTGATGTGTCATGCCGATTTAACGGAATGTTGACGACAATAGTAACATACGGAGATATTTAACAAATTGGTAAAATAAAAAAGAGCAAAAACAACATTTAATAATATAGGGTCTAGTTATTCCCTTAGTAAAATAAAAAGGGCAAAAATAATATTATCTCATAGTCGAAAAAATTTCAGTTTTCCCGACCAAAATATCCCCATCTCCTAATTCTGTTTTCTCATCTTCATTACATATATAATCCTTACCGACTAAGATTCACGTCCGGGTTACGCAGGGCAAGGCATGCAGCTATCCATAATGGCAGAAACTAACTCCAAAGCTAATGGTAAAAGGAAAAATATCAGGAGGGATGTTGCATATATACGTACGTACGGGGAGAAGATATGTCATTATAACATGGAAATTAGGAAGGTATTTAATTAGTTACACAGAGGATTGACTGGTATGGACAGATGGAGAGTAGTGAGGTTAGGTCGGCCCGTTCACATGCACAAAAGAAGTATAGCGTAGAAAAAAGAGTCCATACTTTGTTGAAATTCTGGAGATGTGGTGGTGGGTGCCACTCTCTGTCCTTTCACGAGCTCTGTCTGCATGTGTTCCTCTCTTTTTTTCCTTCTAGCTCTGTCTGCAAATTTCAGAAACATTTTCATGATGATAATACTTAAACGGCGTCCATAGATAGTTATGGATGAGCAAGATGTGAAGCGCAAAGATTAGTAATTGGTGAAGGGATCGTTCAGTTAGTATGTACGGTTGTATTATACTAGAATTATCCGCGCGATTTTGCAGAAAGTTTTAGAGAATAAGTGGAGATAGATGAACTTTTGTTTTGTTATAGAAAACTTATTAGCAAAATGAAAGTGCGATATAATTTAAGACATGTCAATTGAAAAATGAAAAATACCACAAGATCTATAAAGAATAATATGTGAGTTCAAAATAAAAACCTCTTAAACGCAAAATAAAGCTCTAGTAAATTCAAAATAAAACTCTCATAAGAGAACCAAACATTATTCATTCAATAGTAATTCGTGTTCTCCTTTTATAGATATAATTTTTTGTTATACAAAACGTATTAGTAAAATGAAAGCGTGAGACAATTTAAGACATGTCAATTGAAGAATGGAAAATACCACAAGACCCATAAAAGGGTAATATGTGAGTTTAAAATAAACCCCTCACAAACTCAAAATAAAGCCATAATAAACACAAATAAAGCCCTAATAATCTTAAAATAAATCCCTCATAAGAGAACCAAACACTATTCATTCAATATTAATTCATGTTCTCCTTTTATAGATACTATAAATAATCCATATTTTGCCGCGGAAAATAATATGATACTAATTGTTGTGAAAAGTTCAAAAACTAAGCCAATGAGATAGATTTATGAATTTATGAATTAAACGGTTGCGAGTTTATAACCGCAATGTACGACGGCCGCTTCCCTAGAGGAGTCAGAAACGACGATCGCTTCCCTTAGCATATAAGACCAAATACATTGTCAATTGGAGAGGCCCGCCTAAATCAAGAGTATTAAAAACTTAAATAATTTTATCAACCAAAAAATCATGTGTATTGGAGAAATATGACTATGATGAGACCTCCAAAAACACTAAACACTATTAATTAGAAAGGGGTACGCAAGAAGTAGTGTGAAATCCTTTATCGAAAATCCTACATTCTTAAAGCAATAGTAATTCTCATTCTACTATTATATATATAATAATTTTTTTTGTTACAGAAAACGTATTAGCAAAATGAAAGCGCGATACATTTTAACGCATGTCAATTGAAGAATGTAAAAATATCACAAGACCCATAAATTGTAATATGTGAGCTCAAAATAAAGATCCCTTAAACGCAAAATAAAGTATTAGTAAATGCAAGCTAAACCTCCAATAAACTCAAAATAAAGCCCTCGTAAAAGAACCAAACACTATTCGTATAGAAAATATATTAGCAAAATGAAAGCTCGAGACAATTTAAGACATGTCAATTGAAGAATGGAAAATACCACAAGACCTGTAAAGGGTAATATGTGAACTCAAAATAAAGACCCCATAAATACAAAATAAAATTTCAATAAATATAAAATAAAGCTCCAATCAACTTAAAATAAAGCCCTCATAAAAAAATCAATTATACTATTTATTCCATAATAATTTATGATTTCATTTCATAGATAGAATAACCATCAAAATCAAATTATATCTTATAGGTAAGACTTAAGAGGAGGGGGGCCCTTGGTAAACTTTTGGTATTTAATGCAACCCAACTTGCTCAGCTTGCTGCCGTAGGCGCCCAGACTGTGATGATCATGGGAAATGTACGACGTTGAAGTTGGGGGGGATGGCCAGGTTAGTGATATATGGACTGTGCAAGTGTGTTGAAAGGGTTTGGTGATTCTGTGGCTCAATCGCGTCTCATCCGCAATGACTTGGTCTCCTACTCTCCTTTTCATTCCGTATTCTTCTGGCTAGCTTATTGGTCGCTTCAGTTATTGTCTAATGACTGGCTCGCCCTAGCTTCACTGTCTTATTTATTTCAAATTAAATACATTATTTGTCTTAATTATGTTTAAAATTTTCAGGGTTTTTTTAGGAAAGGTCATACTTGTACTTACAAAAAATGATCATAGTGCATATATCCAATTATCATGTTAGTATAGATTGTTCAGATTAGAGGATCGATCAGGTCGATAATTACATTATTACCAACTTCCCGCACCTAATGAGTGTCAATAAATAATCACAAGTGAAAATGCAAATGAGAATGCGATGATCATGCACCATAAAAAACATGACACGTGCACTTCCCTTAGTAATCACAAAATAAGGAGATTGATGAAAGCACGTATGATAAATTGGGGCAAAAGAATAACAACTTGTATAATCTAAGTGAAGACAAAGAAATGGAAGGACGATTGGTTAGTAAATAGGATGCCGGATCAAATATGTGAAAAGTGTTACGTTGATCGATGACCAATCGGGAGCAAGCTGGTAGGTGCGGGCAAAAACTATATATACAAAGTCAAATATACGTGATCTCATGAGCTTGTGAACACCATTTCTCCAAGTAAGTAATTAAACACCCGCGCAAGGTACAAGTCTAGACTTAGATTTTTTTCCTCCCCCATATGATCTTTTGGGTTTGCTATATTAGGTCTATATAGCTGCCCACCTCTCCATCTTCCACCCATGCTTTGCCCCCCAACGTAACCCCTTTGATCTTATCGTATGTGAATGTGAGAACCCTTTTCACAGTCCTTCCCTTATTGTTTACTTACGTGCTAGATTACTACATTGGCTATTTTTGGGATCATCAATCATTGCGTTGTGCAAGTACTTGTGTGATGCATCACCAATTCACCATGCCTGATGCCTTTATTGCAAAGGAGTAGAGGGGGAAATTAATGAACAAGTTTATAATAATTTGGAAATCCGGCCCATCCTTTACTACACGAATGACACGTATTGAGATGAAATGTTTTGATAACAAATAATAATGATAATATTGTTTTTTAATATTTAATTCTTCACATGCATGCATGGTTATGACAATAACTCATGTAAACAAAAACGATTTATAATTGGAATGATAAATCAGAAATCAGGGCATTTTAATGACTATTTTCAAACTTGTAGTCGTTTGAATTAAATTTCGTAGTCTTTCTTTGTTTATCGACATCGTAGATAAGGAGAAATTGTAATCGAATTGAAGCAATATTGATGTATAGGTATTCATATCTTTGAGTCAAAAGTAAGGATATAATTAAAGTTGAAGTACCGTTACAATGGAGAAACTAAGGTGGACGAACACGGTCTATTGTCGAGGATCCCATGCATGATGCATCCTTGGCTTGCTATCTTACCCCATTTTGGGACGAGGTTCGGAGATATCCCTCCTTTCCGATTTGTCACCATTTTTGGGTTGGTTTTTGTTTCGAATATATTTGTGATGGGTGGTTGGTTAATCACTTGCGGTGATGTAGCCAGTCGAGCCAAGTCGGGGGAGTAAGGAAGCCGAGGGGAAGGAAGATAGATGAGGTGCGTGGTTTGGTGTCAAGAAACAGACGCGTGGCAGTAGCAGTGTGGAGGGGTTAATGGATTTGTGGACTTTGTAGCCACATCCCAACCCACCACCACCATCTCCTGTCAGCTCGCATTTAGTCTCAAAAGTAGCCTTTTGGCCTATTTCATCAGCTAAGTGACTCTCCCATTTATTACCACTGCCAGACCTTCTCATTTACCCAAAGGCCCAGTTGCTTGATTTAGCTAGGAGGTCAAAATTTCAAATGGAATTTACATAATTAGTGTTTGGCTCATAGCTGTATATATAGGTTTAATTGGAGTTTGGCTGACACTATAATAATTCCTTTAGCATACAATTTTATTGAAGTAATGGTTTCTTCGATCGGTAAAACAATGTATAACGTACTCAGACAAACTGCGTAGTGTTTGAAATGTACCAGATCGTGTGTAAAAATATAGTAACAATAAGCTTCCACACTACAATTCGCATGGGTTGATATTACTGCATGCAGATGAGGCAGTTTAGAAAACTAAACTGTAAAAGGAACGAGTGCAGATTAAATATGATAAGTTTGAGACCAAGTCAAAGGTTACCGCCCAATCCAACCCATGGTTAAAGAAGAAGGTGGGTAGGGCCATATATGAATGATTTTGATGGGAAAATCAAATATAGTTTCTTCGTCATCCATCAATTTAGCTTACAGCTGTGACTGAACTCAAAAAAATCAACACAGAGCTCCCATTAACTCAATCTCCCATCTATAAATACGCCAACTACACCCCTCAGCTTCATCTCCAGAACGCTTCCCACCCAACAACATATCTAAAAAATCTCTTCTTTCTCCTCAACCTAAAACAAAATCATTCTTCTCCAGTACAAAAACTGGGCAAATTTGATATCATATGACCATGGAAGCTCTTTGTGGCAGTAACAACAACAATCCCTCCGATATGGACATCGGTACCTCCCTTTCTCAGCTCATACTGATGGGAGGAGCAGGATCCAACACTCTCGATTCCATCTTCTCCTTCTGCCACCACTACCCCCAATTTTCTTCCTCTTCCTCTGCCATGGAGCCGTTAGGTTCCTCTGTCTACCTCCGCCAGAGAGAGCTACTGCAGAAATTCAGCAACGAAAATCAAACCACTACTACAAGCTCAACAATTTCATTCCCCACGTCGAATTACTCGCTCCTCGAAAGCTCGTTGCAGAGGACGACTAGCAACAATCGTTACGGTCAGGGGACTCTGTTTCCTCCTCCGTCGTCCAAGGCATCGACGACGAAGCTTTACAGAGGAGTGAGGCAGAGGCACTGGGGGAAATGGGTGGCGGAGATTCGTTTGCCGCAGAACAGAATGAGAGTATGGCTTGGAACCTACGATACACCTGAAGCTGCGGCTTACGCCTACGATCGCGCGGCTTATAAGCTTAGAGGAGAATATGCGAGATTGAATTTCCCCAATCTAGAGGAAAATTCAAAATTAGGGGTTTTGGATTCTGCGAAATTGAATTCTGTTAGGAGTTCCGTGGATGCCAAGATTCAGTCCATCTGCCAGAAATTGAAACGGGAGAGAGCTAAGAAGATTGCCGCCAAGAAACTTAACGACAGCAAGACGGATAAAAATAACGGCAGAAGTGTCGTTGAGACTCTGCCGGCCAAGGTAGAAGTGAATTCGTCTTCTCCGTCTCTGTCTCCGTCTACATCGACGTCCACTAGCTGTGGAAACTCGCCGAAGTCGTTGGAAACGGAGTATATGGTTATGGTGCCGCCTAAGGAGATGGATATGGACGGTGGATTTTCGCTGGCGAGAATGCCGTCTTACGATCCTGAGCTGATCTGGGAGGTTCTCCTTGCCAACTGAAGTGAAACTGAACCGCAATGGGGATTTGGGTTGATTTAGTAGAGTGCAAGTTATTTTTACTGTCTGTTTTACTTATAGAGTTATAGACTATTACCTCGTTTATGGTTATTGGTTAGGCAAATGGGGTTTTTTTACCGGGCAGTATATTGCCTTGTCTTTTTTACCCAAGGCATTTGTTTCGGTAGCTTCTATGTTTCTCCTTACCCTTCTGTAACAATGTTTGGTACTCAACAACATTAAGTGAAACCCTATTGTTAACCATGGTATTAATTAGCCTGGTTTTTTGTTGATCTCTTTTTAACTTAATCGGTTGAATTTATGATGTATATGTATATATGTATGATAGAGCCGTCAAAAACTGAGGACTCTTAATTTTTACCAATGAATTATTTTCAATTCTTATAATTCATGATCCTTAATCTGATTCCTGACTAGACCAATTTGCTTGTTTGGCATGGAAATGGGAATGAAATGGGAGATGGACAGGTTGACGGGAGGATGAGAAGTTGCCGACATAGACTTTTGCAACATCTCACATATCCCTTCTGCAACGTTGGCATGGGAGGCTTATCCACCATGCAGAGTCGTGTATGTAGTATTGTTAATTTATTATAGTTAAATCTAACCATTGCTGGTGGGTGGTCCTGCCTAGCTCCCATCTCCATTAGCAAACTAATCGAAAAATGACAAAGCACTCTATTTGGAAGTATCCGTGTATCTTCGTCTACTGCCTTGCCTCCATCTTCTTTCTTTCTTTCTTTCTTTCTTTCAAGTGTAAACATCTTATAATATACGTTCCATGGCCAAATCCATATCAAATGATGAGGGCTAGCAGCTAGACAAATTAGGGAAAGCCGGAATTAGTGGAGTAGCCTGAATTGATCCCTAAGGCTATTTTGTGATTTGTAATGAGAAAGTTCGTTATGTAATTTTATTTTCTTCTTATTTATAAGACCTCGAAGTCAATGTTGAGATCCACAATTATATTTATTGATAACTTGTCTCCAAGTTGATATCAATTCTTGCTAAAATGAACACTACATAGATAACCCCTTTAAGCACACAAATCAAATAAACTTATAGTTTAACAAATTATTCCTAAATAAGGATAACTATTAAATGCATGTCTATATTTTAGTGTTCAATTTTAATTGAGCATATTTTCTTGGTTTTTTCGAGTTTGATGGTTTATAATACATGAATAGAAAGGTAATTGAATTATCTTTCCAACACTGCTGATCTTGCACCAATAGAAGTCCTGAAGAGAGAGTAATGCCCGAAATGCTAAACTGGACAAATCTACATGGATTTCTAACATAACACAAAAAATCATTTCATTTGACAATTATTTACCAGGGTTATCATAGTGAAACATGATTTTTTAGTCATTTCCCACATGTATGTCGAATATTAGCTTATTTGAAAATTTTGAAATTTTCTTGTAAAAATGGTTAAATTCACTTAATATAACACACAGAAATTGAAAATTTTGACACGAAAATTTTCAAATTGGCTAATATTTGATATGTATATTGAGAATGACTAAAAATTGAGATTTCACTGTATTAAGTTCTTTAAATAAAGTTAAAAAATATTGTTTTAATGTTTTATCCAATTTTCAAATTGGCTTAAATATTATGTGCATGGTGGAAACTGATAGAAATTTAAGATAAAATTTTTGATGGTCAAATTTAAATTTTTTTTGACTACATGTGTGTTTATAACTTAGTTGTGTGATTGGATGAGATATGCTTGATAAAATGAATAATTATTTGATTGATGAAGGAAGTAGTTCAACAAGGTATTGTTGTGCAATTTTCATGGGAATAACCTGTCTGCACGTTGATATCAAATTTTGCTAAAATGAACACCACATAGATAACACTTTGATTACAACATGTATTCCATGAGCTATTCCACACAAGCTCAGTCGTGGATTTGAGCGGAGTGGCGTCGTCCCTTTCATGCATAGGCCTTCAAATCTTTCACTCTTGTTGCTAGCCACCCAGAGTTAACTTGAGAGCTTTTGTGTTAACGGTTTCCCATGCGAACTCTACTTCGAAGTTTTCATAGGGAACGAAGATGGTGGTGGTGACGTACTCCTCCAAGTCGAGAATGTGTGAGACGAAGTGAGCAAATGTATGATATTCAATATTAAAGTATCAATCTTGCTATTTATAGCATATATTTTGGTGTAATGATAGTGTTTAATTGTCAACAACAAGAATTAATCTCTATTTATAGCACAAGAAAGTATATCGAGAGTATTCCATTGATTGAGGACCTCCAATAGACTTTAGTTATAGAAATAAATAAACTAATAGACTTTGGCCCAATCAGGGAATGGACAATCAAGTTATCCATGGTGTGCAGTCTGAACAGAGGATTTTCTAATGTATGGGCTAATACAGAGTATAGAATGTACACCATTTGCAGCCCACGTTCAGAGATGCTTTGATAATATTGTTTTTCAAATGATAACCGTGAGAAATTATTCTAGCATCCAAATAGTTTCCCTGGCCATCCACTTGCCACCGAGATTTTCATTTTTTTTTTATTTCTTTGAATAAATTCACGTCCATCAGCTCTGCTCGTTACTCTAATACTCTGCTTCCAGAGCTTCACTTTTTAATTTCCCTCGTCTCATTCCTTTAATCCCTGCCCACAGTTTCGTTTTCAGACCTTTCTCTTTGTACCGTTACCTTCTTCCCCCCCCCCCCCCCCCCCCCCCCCCCAGCACATCTCTCTGTTTTGGAATCTTCCTATAGGAATTTTGCTCAGACAACTTTCATAATGTCAAAATTCCATCTCATTCCCGTTCTCCTCTGCTGTGCTGTCTTGGCGGCGTCATTTTGGGTTTCTGACGCCAGGCAGGCGACATGCTCCGGGATAGTTCCAATGAGGTACCGGAGCGATAAGATATCGATAAAGGACTTCGGAGGTGTCGGCGACGGGAGAACTTTGAACACCAAGGCTTTTAGGGAAGCAATTTACCGGATTCAGCATTTGAGGAGGAGGGGAGGCACTCTGCTCTACATACCGCCCGGTGATTATCTGACGGAGAGCTTCAACCTCACTAGTCATATGACTCTTTACTTGGCTAGAGGCGCCACCATTAAAGCCACTCAGGTATGTTACACTTTGATTGAGCAATCTAATGAACTAATTGGGATGGATCCAGCCTTATATTATTCCAGCATTCTTGAATCTTACATCAGTTGATGGAAAATTGGCCTTTTTGGATGGGATGACCAACTCTTTGACTGTTCATCCTGCAATTATTATGTTTCTTTTATTTTTTCTGCTCCATTATCTTCCGGACCGTGGGTGCATGTGACTCCCATTTTAGCGTTTTCGACAAATATATAGCTGGCAGGCAGAGTAACGTGGAGCCTTTTTTTGTATCATCTCAATATAATACAGATGCTACTTGTCCCATGTCTCCACTATCATGTGTATGCATCATTCCTTCCTAAGTTGACTTGGTGCTTCATTGTGGCAAAGTTTTGTAAAAATGTAGCCTTTTTTTACCATGCTCCATATTTGCTTGCTGCTACAGAAAACGTGGAATTGGCCTTTAGTTGCTCCTTTGCCGTCGTATGGACGTGGGAGAGAGCTCCCTGGTGGAAGGTACATGAGCTTTATTCATGCAGATGGAGTGCATGACGTGGTCATAACAGGTGAGAATGGCACAATTGATGGGCAAGGAGGTGTTTGGTGGGATATGTGGAGGCAGCAAACTCTTCGATATACAAGACCGGGTCTCGTCGAGTTGATGAATTCGAAAGGCATAATCATTTCAAATGTGATCTTCAAGAATTCTCCCTTTTGGAACATTCACCCTGTTTATAGCAGGTAATCATCCCTTCCAACAGCTTCTTCACGGTGATGCTCTTATAGATTGTTAATTGTTTCATCAGCTTGTGGGTTGGTATCGTTTTGCAGTCACATTGTAATCCGATATGTGACCATCTTGGCTCCCCACGACTCACCTAATACCGATGGAGTCGATCCAGGTACATTCTCCTTTACTGGTCTATGGACATTAAAAAAAATCAACCCTACTAATCCACTAGTAAATGCTCAGATTCAAGCTCTAACGTCTGCATAGAAGATTCCTACATTACCACCGGTGACGATCTAGTAGCTGTGAAGAGTGGCTGGGACGAATATGGGATCGCCTACGGCCGCAGAAGCTCATACATCACCATCCGACGAGTTACAGGATCATCCCCGTTCGCTGGGATCGCAATAGGAAGCGAAACATCTGGGGGAGTAGAGAACGTCCTGGCAGAGAACATAAACCTCTACAACATGGGAATCGGCATACACATAAAAACAAACATGGGCAGAGGAGGTTTCATAAGGAACATCACATTTGCCAATGTCTACATGGAAGACGTACGAACTGGAATCAAGATCTCTGGCGATGTTGGAGACCACCCCGATGGGAATTTCAACCCAAATGCTCTGCCCACCGTGAAGGGGATAACACTCAAAGGCATATGGGGTCAAAAGGTTCAGCAGCCTGGGTTGATTCGCGGGTTGAAGGATTCTCCTTTTGAAGGAGTTTGCATGTCTAACATCAATCTCCATAGCAGCGTCCCAAGACCAAGATCTTCGCAGCAGCCATGGAAATGCTCTGACGTTAGCGGTGTTGCCATTGAGGTCAGCCCTTCTCCCTGCTCTGAACTCGCTTCCACTCACTACCGCGCCACCAGCTCTTGCTCCCATCATTTTTAACATTTGCACCCTTTTGAGTTCGTTTGCGTTCAACATTGCAGAGAAACTATGGTGTGTAGTCCATTCATGTCAAATTGGTTTCATTCAAATTCATTAAACGAGAATAGCAGCAACAAAAACTCATAGAGAGTAGATTGGTCTCTATCTATCACTAACAAAACCAAAATCGAATGATGCCTGGGCTACCTGCTTAGACATTATAATGGATGTGGAACCAGTTATTTAGCTAGTAACGATCCGAAAGTTCCAATAACAACTTATTAATAATATCTACCTCATATCTGCTAAACCATTTTTTAAAAATGGTTCAGAAACTTACGAATCTTGTTCACGATCGCGTTCTCTTGACTCTGGCGCTCCACACCAAACTTCTTCTCGAATCGGCCTAGGCGGTGGTGGTGGCGATGGCGCAAGTGGGGGGTCTCGACCTCCGATGGCAATATGTCATCTTTCAGGTTGACCCTGGGCCTCTCGTAACCGATCTCTGTCCATCTTAGAGGCACATCAAGAGTCCCGGAGGCGAAGCTAGTGGAATCCTGATCTGTGGTAAGGACACCGTCGCTTGCATCGCTTTGGAGAGTTCCGGTAGCAAAGGTGGAATCCTTCTTATCGGCAGGAAAAATAACATCGTTCCCGTAAGGAATCTTTTGGAGAGGAGTACCGGAGGAGATGCTGGAATGCTGATCGGCGGCAGGGAAAATAACGTCGTTCCCATAAGGAATCTCGCGGTGAGGAGTACCGGCGGGGATGCTGGAATGCTGATCATCGGGGTGGGAGATGACGTCGTTCCCGTAAGGAATATCGCGGATCCTGCCGTAACGCGGGGTCCACGGACGAAGCCGATTGACGTTGTCGCCGTGGCGGGGCCGATCTGTGGGGCGGATGGAGAAATGGCGGTTGATTGGGCGGAATTTGACCGTCGTCATTGGAGCCTCCTTCTTCTTCTCTAGAGGTTTTTTCAAGGCCGCATGTGAATCCAACTCCGTGGTGGGTTTCTCCCTAGGGAGGGGAATATTGGTCGTTGTTGTTTCAATCTCGGGGAAAAAGTCTTGTATATCCGGGAAGACACGAGCATCCGCGACTACGGAGAGGAGAAAGACGAGAGCGCAAACTACCGCGGACCGAGTTCGTGATGCCATTGTGAGTGGAGAAAAGGGTTTGACAAATGTTAGTTTTGGTTGCGAGTGGTTAAATACATACAAAGAGGGTTGTTACTTAAAGGGAAACGCGGTAAAGACGGGGAAGGAAGGAGTCCCGTTATAGTTGGGAGACGTCCTTTTTGCTTTCAGGGCCGTCGATTTAGTCTGCTTTTTGCGACAAAAAATGAAACTTCAACAGTAATTTTGTCATGATAATCCGGTGAGTCAATTTTAACGTGATGATAGGTAGAGTTTAGGTTCGTTTGGTTACATGATATAACCAATTTAACGTTGAGTCAGCTACAACACCGTTAAAGAAGGGACCTCCGGCCAACTCAGCAAATACAAGGCATCGGCAGGAGTCCACGGCGTCGTTCTGGGAGGACTGGGCCCATAAGCAAAGTCCTAGATTATAATAAGTCAACTAATTTGAATTCGAACTAGGCTACAAAAGAGAGGGGACCCATAATGAAAATGAAAGTAAATAAAGCCAATCAGAGCAACACCGGACTCGGCTTCCAAGTTCCCCGGCCGCAAGTTGTCTGATTTGGGGAATAACCTATGGAGAAATATTCACAACTCTAACCAATCATAGCCATTAGAGAATTTCAATGAGATTGGATTCTCCTTAACAAAACAGAGCCAACCCATCACCACATAGTTATGTCCGTCGCAATAGTCCAACGTAATTAACCCCCCTTAACCAAAAACAAAACAACATTAACACTTAGCTGATTCCTTCCCCCCCCCCCCCCCCCCACACACACACAAAACAGAAACATGATATCAAGAGCTCTGACGTCCAAGCAAATAAGGAGGGCGCCGGCTTTGAGCTACAAGGAGACCTACGGCTCGAAATCCGGGTCGATCCTCGACTACTCCGAAGATGGTCTTGTGGGGATTATGGACGACTTGCCTCTTGTCTTCTGTGGCGGTGGTGGTGGCCAGCCGGCTTCTTGCCTGAGCTTGAGGGAGGTTTTGAGGGCTTCTGTTTGTGTGATGGGAGAGAGCCATCTTGGGTTGACGGAGAAGTCGGTTCTATTGGACGGGAAAGTGTACGCCGTTAAGAGATTTAGGAAGGTTAGTCTAGGGAGGGCAGAGTTTGGGAGGAGAATCCAAAGGCTGGCAGAGGTTAGTCAGAAGTGTGAGTATCTTGTTCCTGTTACTGCCTACCTTTACGCCAAGAGGATTAAGTTCTTGCTCTGCCATTACTATCCCATGGGAAGCCTCGCTGATTTACTTGCTGGTTAGTTTTTTACTTATTTATTTCTTGATCATCGATTAATTTTAATTAACCACTCGAAAACTCTAATTTTGTAATCTCTGTAATTAATTAAGGAGGGAGAGAACGTGGGAACACTGTCCTGAATTGGAATCAGAGGCTAAGGATTGCTCTAAGCGTTTGTCGGGCGATTGCCTTCATCCACACTCGCTGCCCTTCGCACGAAAGTGGTAACATGCCAACCTTACAAATGAATGTCCACGGCAACATCAAGGCCTCTAACGTTATGATCAACGTTGACTTCACCGCCTGTCTATCCGACCATGGCTTCATCCAATTGGCCGATCATCATCATCAGCAGCAGCTCGATGACATGTGTCGACCGAAGTACGAGGATGGACCGATACTGTTTGAAACTAAGTTGTGCCAGAAGAGTGACATCTACAACTATGGGACGATGTTATTGGACATGCTTGGTGGGCCAGAGGCTGCGGGAAATAGGGACTGCATTGTGAAGAGGAAGGAAGAGATGACGAGTGAAGAAAGAGGAATAAGTAGGTGGTTAGAAGGTCAGTTGCTTGAGTTTAAAGTAGAGGGGAAAGAAATGAAGCAAGTTTTGCAAGTGTTAGATATTGCATTGGCTTCCACTAATAAGTTGGCTGAGGGTAGGCCTTCCATTCAACAGATTCTGAATTTCCTTGAGGATGTCATTGCTTGATTCATTCTTTTTTGGAGTTGTTGTGTGCTATTATTTTGTTACTCTTTAATTAATTAGGAGAAATATTTGTATTAATGAGTATGCTAATTCTTGCCACGTTCAATTTTTTTGCCACCTTCAATTTTTGCTCGTATGCATTTTCTTGGACGATTGATTACAAATGTGTCTGCTCTTCTTATTGTTGCTTTGCTATCGGTCAAAGCAAATAACACTAGCTAGATTCTACTGCCCGAGAATGATTTCAACTTTCATAGTTCATAGTTTTCTGAAAAACTATTAACGATCAATATCATATAGATTTTTAAACTATTTTTCTGAATGGAATTTTCTATTGGAAATGGTCGTAGGTTAACCTTTTTGAAAATTGACAATTTTGACATGAAAATTAAATTTTTTTAAATTGGCTAATGTCCGAGATATATATTGGGAATGGTTAAAATTTGAGATTTCAACATGTTAATCCTTTCAAATAATAGCAAATGAAGTTAATAACATTTTTCGACATGCTAAAATAGCACCGAGTAAAATTGATTTTTAACTACGTTTAATCATTATTTATAGGAATTACCATAATGAAACTTGATTTTTTAGCCATTTCCAACATTCATTGCAAATATTAGTCGATTTGAAATTTTTGAATTTTTCTTGTGGAAATGGTCGATTTTCATAGGTTAACCCCTTTGGAAATTGACAATTTTGACATGAAAATTGAATTTTTTAAACTGGCTAATATTCAAGATACATGTTGGGAATGGTTAAAAATTAAGATATCAACATGTTAAGCCCTTCAAATAATAGCAAATGAAGTTAAAAACAGTTTTCAACATGCTAAAATAACACTGAGTAAACATGATTTTTAACTACGTTTAATCATTATTTATAGGAGTTACTATAATGAAACTTAATTTTTTAGCCATTTCAAACATTCATGGCAAATATTAGTTGATTTGAAAATTTTGAAATTTTCTGATGGAAATGGTCGATTTCCATGAGTTGACCCCTCTGGAAATTGACAATTTTGACATGAAAATTGAAATTTTTTAAATTGGCTAATATCCGGGATACATGTTGGGAATGGTTAAAAATTGAGATTTCAACATGTTAACCCTTCAAATAATAGAAAATGAAGTTAAAAACATTTCTCAACCAGCTAAAATAACACCGAATAAAATTGATTTTTAACTACGTTTAATCATTATTTATAGGAATTACCATAATAAAACTTGATTTTTAGCCATTTCCAACATTCATGGCAAATATTAGTCCATTTGAAATTTTTTATATTTTCTTGTGACAATGGTCGATTTCCATAAGTTACTCCCATTGGAAATGGACAATTTTGAATTGGAAAATATTCGGCATGAATGTTGGGAAAGGTTAAAAATTTAGATTTCAACATGTTAAGCTCTTCAAATAATAGCAAATGAAGTTAAAACAATTTTTCAACATGCTAAAATATCACCGAGTAAAATTGATTTTTAATTACATTTAATAATTATTTATAAGAGTTACCATAATGAAACTTGATATTTTAGCCATTTCCAACATTCATTGCAAATATTAGTCGATTTAAAATTTTTGAAATTTTCTTGTGAAAATGGTCGATTTCCGTAGGTTAACCCCTTTGGAAATTGACAATTTTGACATGAAAATTAAATTTTTTTAAATTGGCTAATATTCGAGATACATGTTGGGAATGGTTAAAAATTGAGATTTCAACATGTTAAGCCCTTCAAATAATAGCAAATGAAGTTAAAAACATTTTTCAACATGCTAAAATAACACTGAGTAAACATGATTTTTAACTACGTTTAATCATTATTTATAGGAGTTACTATAATGAAACTTAATTTTTTAGCCATTTCAAACATTCATGGCAAATATTAGTTGATTTGAAAATTTTGAAATTTTCTGATGGAAATGGTCGATTTCCATGAGTTGACCCCTCTGGAAATTGACAATTTTGACAAGAAAATTGAAATTTTTTAAATTGGCCAATATCCGAGATACATGTTGGGAATGGTTAAAAATTGAGATTTCAACATGTTAACCCTTCAAATAATAGAAAATGAAGTTAAAAACATTTCTCAACCAGCTAAAATAACACCGAGTAAAATTGATTTTTAACTACGTTTAATCATTATTTATAGGAATTACCATAATAAAACTTGATTTTTAGCCATTTCCAACATTCATGGCAAATATTAGTCGATTTGAAATTTTTTATATTTTCTTGTGACAATGGTCGATTTCCATAAGTTACTCCCTTTCGAAATGGACAATTTTGAATTGGAAAATATTCGGCATGAATGTTGGGAATGGTTAAAAATTTAGATTTCAACATGTTAAGCCCTTCAAATAATAGCAAATGAAGTTAAAACAATTTTTCAACATGCTAAAATATCACCGAGTAAAATTGATTTTTAATTACATTTAATAATTATTTATAAGAGTTACCATAATGAAACTTGATATTTTAGCCATTTCCAACATTCATTGCAAATATTAGTCGATTTGAAATTTTTGAAATTTTCTTTTGAAAATGGTCGATTTCCGTAGGTTAACCCCTTTGGAAATTGACAATTTTGACATGAAAATTAATTTTTTTTAAATTGGCTAATATTCGAGATACATGTTGGGAATGGTTAAAAATTGAGATTTCAACATGTTAAGCCCTTCAAATAATAGCAAATGAATTTAAAAACATTTTTCAACATGCTAAAATAACATCAAGTAAACATGATTTTTAACTACGTTTAATAATTATTTATAGGAGTTACCATAATGAAACTTGATTTTTAGCCATTTCTAACATTCATGGCAAATATTAGTCGATTTGAAATATTTGAAATTTTCTTGTGGAAATGGTCGATTTCCGTAGGTTAACCCCTTTGGAAATTGACAATTTTGACATGAAAATTAAAATTTTCTAAGTTGGCTATTGTCCGATATACATGTTGGGAATGGTTAAAAATTAACATTACAACACGTTAAGTCCTTAAAATATTAGCAAATGAAGTTAAAAACATTTTTCAACATGCTAAAATAACACCGAGTAAAATTGATTTTTTAACAACATTTGACCATTATTTATAGGAGTGACCATACTGAAGCTTGATTTATTAGCCATTTCAAACATGCATTTTAAATATTAGTCGATTTAGAATTTTTGAAATTTTCTTGTGGAAATGGTCGATTTCCGTAGGTTAACTCCTTTGGAAATTGACAATTTTGACATGAAAATTGAAATTTTTTAAGTTGGCTATTGTCCGAGATACATGTTGGGAATGGTTAAAAATTGATATTTCAACACGTTAAGTCCTCAAAATATTAGCAAATGAAGTTAAAAACATTTTTCAACATGCTAAAATAACACCGAGTAAAATTGATTTTTTTTATCAACATTTGACCATTATTTATAGGAGTGACCATACTGAAGCTTGATTTTTTAGCCATTTCAAACATGCATTTTAAATATTAGTCGATTTAGAATTTTTGAAATTTTCTTGTGGAAATGGTCGATTTCCGTAGGTTAACCCCTTTGGAAATTGACAATTTTGACATGAAAATTGAAATTTTTTAAGTTCGCTATTGTCCGAGATACATGTTGGGAATGGTTAAAAATTGATATTTCAACACGTTAAGTCCTCAAAATACTAGCAAATGAAGTTAAAAATATTTTTCAACATGCTAAAATAACACCGAGTAAAATTGATTTTTTATCAACATTTGACCATTATTTATAGAAGTGACCATACTGAAGCTTGATTTATTAGCCATTTCAAACACGTATTTTAAATATTAGTCGATTTAGAATTTTTGAAATTTTCTTGTGGAAATGGTCGATTTCCGTAGGTTAACCCCTTTGGAAATTGACAATTTTGACATGAAAATTGAAAAATTTAAGTTGGCTATTGTCCGAGATACATGTTGGGAATGGTTAAAAATTGAGGTATCACCATGTTATGACCTTCAAATAATAGCCAAATGAAATTAAAAGCATTTTTCAACATGCTAAAATAACACCGAGTGAAATTGATTTTTAATAACATTTGACCATTATTTATAGGAGTGACCATACTGAAGCTTGATTTTTTAGCCATTTCAAACACGCATTTTAAATAATAGTCGATTTAGAATTTTTGAAATTTTCTTGTGGAAATGGTCGATTTCCATAGGTTAACCCCTTTGGAAATTGACAATTTTGACATGAAAATTGAAATTTTTTAAGTGGGCTATTGTCCAAGATACATGTTGGGAATGGTTAAAAATTGACATTTCAACACGTTAAGTCCTTAAAATATTAGCAAATGAAGTTAAAAACATTTTTCAACATGCTAAAATAACACCGAGTAAAATTGATCTTTTAACAACATTTGACCATTATGAGTCGGTTGACCACCTCTTCCTTGGTTGTGATTTTTCTGGCACTATTTGGAATCGTCTTAGTTCGACACTTTCCTTAATAGGACCGTTCCATGATGATGTGGTCAGTTTCTTACTAGCGTGGAAAGGTATGAACTGTATTGCTAATTTCAAGGGTGTCATGAAGGTGTTGTTACATGCTACGTTTTGGTGTATTTGGACGGAGCGGAACCATCGTATCTTTAGAGAGGAGTTTAGATCGCCGATCCAAATTTTGTACAAGATTTGTAGTATGGTTAGTAGTTGGCTGCATGTTTGGGGCAGATGGTCAAGCACGATGATTTCAGATTTGCATCGTATTGTTTTCGACAATGGTTAGAGTTTAGATTGCCTTTGCAGGTGTGCTGGGTGGCTACAACCCTCAAGGTCTGGTTGTGCTACCCATTTTTCTGCTTCTAGTGCCTTTGCAGTTTGTTATTGGGTGATGATGTAGTTCTCTCCTTTTTTATGCAACAGATTTTGATGTTTTTTGAGCTGTTTCTTTTGGGTGTTTGCCTGTATTTGAAGTTTCTCATTTTTTTATTTTCTTGTTGTTGTATATAAAGTTTGTTGGAGACATTTATCTTTATGAATATATATAGCATCGCCTTTTATAAAAAAAAACAACATTTGACCATTATTTATAGGAGTGACCATACTGAAGCTTGATTTATTAGCCATTTCAAACACGCATTTTAAATATTAGTCGATTTAGAATTTTTGAAATTTTCTTGTGGAAATGGTCGATTTCCGTAGGTTAACCCCTTTGGAAATTGACAATTTTGACATGAAAATTGAAATTTTATAAGTTGGCTATTGTCCGAGTTACATGTTGGGAATGGTTAAAAATTGAGGTATCACCATGTTATGACCTTCAAATAATAGCCAAATGAAATTAAAAGCATTTTTCAACATGCTAAAATAACACCGAGTAAAATTGATTTTTAATAACATTTGACCATTATTTATAGGAGTGACCATACTGAAGCTTGATTTTTTAGCCATTTCAAACATGCATTTTAAATATTAGTCGATTTAGAATTTTTGAAATTTTCTTGTGGAAATGGTCGATTTCCGTGGGTTAACCCTTTTCGAAGTTGACAATTTTGACATGAAAATTGAAATTTTTTAAGTTGGCTATTGTCCGAGATAGATGTTGGGAATGGTTAAAAATTGAGGTATCACCATGTTTTGACCTTCAAATAATAGCCAAATGAAATTAAAAACATTTTTCAACATGCTAAAATAACACCGAGTAAAATTAATTTTTTTAACAACATTTGACCATTATTTATAGGAGTGATCATATACATTCTTTCATTGTTTTTACTCCTTAAGATAGTCAACTATCATCCAAAACTGACGAGGTTTTCTTTGTTGTTCACATTACCATGAGGTAATTAGTTTCATAGAAGTTTCCATGTCTTGTTACCATAAAACAAATACTACATGCCAGAATCTTACGTCAAATTTAAAGAAAGTATATAATCATACCAATAGAAATGAAACCAAACTTTCTTGGTCTCATCAGAGAGGATATCTAGTTCCTATTTCTTGCGGGTATAATGATGCTATGCTGCATGCCCGTAGGTTTCTATGACTGTAACAAAGCTTTTCTATCATCTAAACGGTAATTACTATTTTACAATGAATGATTCCTTAGATATATTTGTACATTCCTCGAAAACCAAGTCAATATGTGGTAAAAATGAAGAGGTACTTCTATATTCCATTACTATGTACACTAAGTTAAAAAAAAATTCAAACAGAAAAAAACAATTTTTTATATAGATGTTTGTTTGTGGGTGTGACTAGATTTTAATCTAGTGTCTTCAAATGACTAACATATATATAACGTTATCAACCGCTCAACTCAATTTGGACGCCAAGAAAATTATTTAGGACAACTATCAAAGTCTTGGCCAACTTGTGGACTTGCGCCCTCCTTTTGGATACATTGACGCATCGACACAATTCCATAGAGCTCATAATTAGTGACTCTGCATCCAATAACTGTAACAAGAAATGGAAAAGAAAATATGCATAAAAAATAAATGTATTAATGTTGGATATTATTGAGCCTTTAATTTCACTTTAAAAATTAGCTTAAAAATCGAGACTTTTCTTTCGTACCCTCATAACTTACCCCAACTTCACCTCACTTTCCAATATCGATAAACCAATATTATTTTAGTCATTATCTTATGTGCTTAATATTGTTATATGTGCACATATTCTCAACAGTACTGAATGATGAAGGAAAGATTTATAGACACATAGCTTCTGAACATATATTTGTCAATGAACAGTATTGTTTTCGTTGCTATCAAAAGGCTTACCTGGGGAGCAATATAATGAATTCCTTCATCTGAGATAGATAGATAGCAATTGAAGGCAGAGTTTTTCCACTCTCCATCGCAGAGCTTCGGTCTGAACTCAACCACCATCCATCTCTAAGTACATAGTACATGCGTGGTGGAGGCAGTGCAGACGGAAACCCTTGAGGGAGAGTGAGCAACCAATTACCTTAGACCAATGGAAATGATGAACACAAATTAAAGGTTTTTATTTTTTTAACTGGGCAGGAGGAGAGCTTGATGAGTATTAATTGGCTAACAAACAACCCCTCTCCCTGCTTCATTTTTATAGCCCCGAGTTTGTCCTTTCTGATATATTTCCCCGGGGGAGATTTGCTGGTGAGCCCAGCAGTAGCTAACTCAAAAACTACCAGGCTTAACTAGAGGCCCAACTAACTAAGCAATGAAAAATTTCTGGGTAGGACTAAGAAAGTTGAAGCCCAGCTCACTATGATGACCCCACAAAATAACAGATTGGCCTGGGGAAAATTGGCCCAGCCCAGCAGACAACACGTTCAAATGCCAGTCAGATCAGATCCGACCAGGACAGCACACTGGTCATATCGCAAATATAACCAGGTCAATATCTCGCATAAAAGGTAATATATCCTATAAATACCACGATATCCCGCCACACGAATCGTATCGTCAAAATACCTTTCTCGTCAATTTATCGCGTTTCGACTTTGGTTTGAGAATCTCGAAACGTTTCACCGTTTCGGGGGGTTTATTTGGTTAGCCGAGGATTTTCAAATTAGCTTAGCCATGTGCTGTTGCGTTTCGATTTTTGTCCCTAGGATCCGAAACGTTTCTTCGCATATCGAGGAAAAGAAGGCAAATTTCCATTGTTCATCTAACATGGCTGATTCTACTCGGGCGAAGCGAAGACGACAGAACGAAGACTCAAAGAACACATCACTATCGACTTCGCCAGTGGTTGTGTTCGCTAACGGAGCTGGTGCTCCCTCGTCTTCTGAATGGATGATTAGGTTCTCGCTTTGCTCTGTCTTACTCCCCCCTAGAAACTGAAAGGACTGAGTTGTTTTGCTGAACATATTCAGGTGGAAGGAGTTGTTGAAGAACAGCGTTGATGCTGTTGAAGTGGTCACTTTTGATTATCCCTGTGAGTTACTTTTGATGGTTCTCTAATTGTGTGTAAATATGCCTTCTTTGAACTCAATACTGACTGGACATTTTGAACTCTGTTTCTCAGATTTGTCGGGTGGGAAGAAGAGGGCTCCTCCAAAAGCGGAGAAATTGATCGAGTTCCACAAGGGTATTGTTAAAGAAACCACTGAGAAATACCCTGGTCATCCTTTGAGTTTGGCTGGAAAATCTATGGGATCCAGGTGGATAATATCCTGCACTACCTTTTCCATACAATATTCATTTTGTTCTCTTCAAGCCAGCATATTAGCAGCCTAGGAAGTAGTGACGGATATCTTGGTTTAATTTGTGTTTGGTTATGATTGTTGTAGAGTGAGCTGCATGATAGCTGCGGACGTGGAGATTGCAGCTTCAGCAATAATATGCATGGGATACCCGCTCAAGGTTCGATGTTGTCTATGCAAGCTCCCTAATTTGTCTACTCATAAATATAAATCACATGCTTTCCACTATTCTATGTATTGTCCTTATTCTCAGGGTACGAATGGAAAGATTCGGGATGAAACACTTCTCCAACTTGATATCCCCGTAATGTTCGTTCAGGTATCTCCTTTGGCCTTCCCTTTATGAAGATTAAATTGTAAATCCAAAGACAGAACTATGATTGCATTTTGAGAACAGTAGCTATGGCATGCTGATTTCTCTGTGTTTGGTTATCACAAAAAGGGGAACAAAGATACCCTTTGCCCTCTGGACAAGCTCGAAATAGTTCGAAAGATGATGAAATGCGAGAGTGAGTTGTATGTTATTGATGGAGGAGGCCACTCCTTCAAAATAGGGAAGAAGCATCTGCAGGAAAATGGGTTGAAACAAGATGAGGCTGAAATGAGTGCTGTTCAGGCTCTTGGCTTGTTCATTTCCAGTCGTCTCAGAGGTGACTAGGTAGTGTAAAGACTTGGACTTTTTTGGGCCTCTGAAATCAACAACCAAGTTCGTGGGAGGCTATCTCTTTTGCTTATGTAGAGATCAATTTAGTGGCTGAATTGGCCTAGCTAGGTGTATATGTTGTAATGCTCTGCCTCTTTGTTCTCTATCCCATGTGGTTCCATGATGGATATTTAAATGCAGACAAGTTCAATGAGATCTGTTTCCTTATATTTCTCAGACCTAATTAGAACCACAAATACTGATTCGCTTACACAACTTCCACTTCCGGTGATGTTCATACTTCATACAGGTGTCACTGAACAAATTAGACCAACAAGGACTTCTTTTCAAGTTTTATCTTTAGAATGCAAGTAATTCCAGGGCCTCCCTTTTGTGTAGTGTTTAGTTTAGGGAATGCAGCTGCTGTAACATCGGACCTTCCGGTTGCTAATTTTAGGGCATTCATTCCATATATATGCCTTGCCTGGATTGCGTGTTGTTGGATCCATATGTTATAATTAAATACTATGGCTTAACAAGCAAACCGTAGTAATTTTATTCTCATTACATTACTTTTAAGTACATATGATCCATGTTGATGAAAGCTGCTAACGCTAGCCTTCACAACTAGATCTTATTGAACAGAAAGCAACAAGTTCACTTGGGCAGGCATACTTAGTCTTTGTGTTGATTTAATCACTGTCGCTGCCGCTGCTGCTGTCGCTGCCACTGCCACTGTCATTTCCGCACTTTTTCTTGTTCTTCTTGTGGCCGCTGGATTTCTTCTTGTACTCACCCGAATAGAACTTCTCCTTCAATTTCTTCTCAGACTTGAAGGACCCGACTGCAGAAGACATTGTCTGAGATCCATGGTGTGCGGGATGGTCTTTACTGGTGATGAATCCGGTTCCATGTCCATGCTGACTATACTTGTGATTGTTATAGCCAGAGACATTGGAGTTGGAGTGTGTCTGATAGGGGGTCACACCATAAGTACCTTGGCCGTGGGAGGGCTTGTGGGTGTTGTAGCCACCATTGAAGTTGGTTTGGGGAAAGCCGTAGCATTGTGGTGGTGGTGTTGCTGGTTAGTGTGCTGCTGGAAAGTGTCATAGATACCAGCAGCAGAGTGGGGCTTAGCCTGCTGGTAGCAAGGATCCTGTTCAACGGGTCTGTAACACTGCATGTAAGCCATGGTTAGTTTCTTATTTGTTTGTGATTGAACTCAAGAACTGCTTTTACTGCTGAGTTGACGGACTATGGATGAAATCTCCCTCCCAATTTATAGGAGAAATATTGGTGAAGTTGTATGATTTGATATGATTCTAACTTTTTCAGATAAGACTGGAGCATCTGCATTATTTTAGCAGGAAGAACAAATGCCTCCATCATGGATTCTTTTGGCAATATGGAGGCATGGGTGCATGGTTCTGTTCATTTATATGTTTTGGTGGAGTTTCTTCATTTGGCAGTGTTCCCATCTGCTTTAATTGTTCCAATGGTCCTGAAAGAACGTGATTCGATGGAAGACAATATTAAGTGGTAAGTAGTGAATCTGCTTCTTCGTTTGAGTGGCAGGTTTAACGCGACTCAGTAGTGGGTGGAGGAGCTACTGCTTTCTGCATGAAGATGAACAAGAAGATTTTATTTGTCACAATCATATTCAGTGCCTTGAGCATGTTGCACTCTGCTCTACAGACGTGCTGCGTTGGGGCCAATCGATAAAGGCGTAAGGCTCAGGATATGCCTCTGAATTACAGCACAGTTCTTCTCAGCCCGCAAAGGCAATTTCTTGAGGTCTTCCGCATAATTGTCGAGGAGAATAAGCAGAGGATTCAAATTTGGCGCCAACCTTCAAATTAATGTTATAAATAAGCTGATTAAGGTCATGAAATACAACCAAACCAGACTTAACGGAGTTACCAGACCCCGTTTTTTAATTTATTTTAGTATAGTGTTTAATTTTATGGGTTGATAATCGAGTTTTGGTTGATTTAGCGATTGAGTGGTTCAGTTATTATGGGTTGATGATGCTCATCCTTTTTTTTTTGTAAAATGGATCAATCAGCTTCGAGAGAATGAAGATAGATAGATTTGAAACTTAACGACGCTCGTGGGAAGTAGTTGAGAGTGGGGATAAGGGTTATCGTGGTCGTTGAGGGAGATTTGTAGACTTAAAAGCGAAAGAGTTTTATCGATAGCTTGTATCTAAGGTTCTTTGGAAGATGAATTTAGGGGATTCTAATTCCGGAAGCCGTTTCCCTTTTGTCATGCTTACGGTCTTGCTTTTCTCCGTTGTTGTTGCATTCTCGATTTACCTTTTTCGAGAACTCTGAACTTCAAAAGGGAAAGGTCCGCCATTTATAAACTCCGAGAAGTAAACACGAATTTTGGTTGAGGAGAGTGATGAGAAGGTTGTGAAGACAGATGAAATATAAGTTAGCTGACATTATCATATAAGATTTTGGATGGAAAAACTAATGTCCATACGTAAACAAAGGTGACCAGTGGATTAAAACTTAATAATTTATTTATTGCTGGAATATTTTTTTTATAGTAACTGGTGCATGAAAAGTCCAAAGTTATTAACCTAGAACACGATAATAATTTAAATGTGAACTATTAGATTGTTCAAATGGGTTGAATAGACACTTTTCGGCATTAATAGTGACTTTTTTGTTAACATTACCTCAATGACAAGATGAACGCACAACTCATATTTTATTTCATAAAGCATAAAACTTTGATTCACACATCATCATGTTACAGATCCCATATCCCGGAAAATCCATTGTGGTTTGTTCCTTTATTTCTATATTCCATGATTATATATGTAACAGACTTAAGTTGCGTAAAAATCCAAAGTACTCAAGCTTCTTGATCAGAAGTGTAGAACTAGCTTCAGAGTTTCTTCATCAACAATCCTGCAAGTAATTAGTAACACGGAGCACCCCAATCAGAAAGTGAAAGTAATTAATGAAGGTCTGGCGACGTAATTGAAATAGGAAGGCCTGTATACTTTGCGGGGAGTTGGGCAACAAGGAGCCTTGGTGGCCTGATGTCCACACTTGTTGGTGTTCTTCTTCTTGTGGTCATCGTCACTCTCACTTTCACTGCTGCTGCTGCTGCTGCTGCTGCTGCTACTGCTACTGCAGCTGTCATCACTGTGACCAGAAATGCCATCCTTAATCTTCTGGAGAAGCCCTCTCTTCTTGTGTTCGCTATTCCTCCTCCTCCTGCTGCTGCTGCGGTGGCTCTTGGCCCCCTGGCAGGTTGTTGTGGCGCCATTTGTTGGAGCAGGTTTGGGGCCTGCTAGAGTGCCGAAGATGTTGCTGGCTCCATGAGCTTGGGTCGTGTTAGAGTTGTGGTGGTTTTGGGTTTGGTGATGATGGTGATGGTGATGCTGAGTGGTGGTGGTCTTGCAGTTTTGTTGCTCGTTAGCCACGGGCCTGCAGCACTGAGTAGAAGACATTTTCAGTTAAAAATGAAAGATGATGTTTTCTTTTGCTGTGTTGTGTTTGGTGATGAGAAAGGAGGCAGCCAATTTATAGGCTCAGTGAGTGAGGTCAGTAGTAGAGCGTGAATCTCTTTTCTGGCTATGTGGTGGAAGCAAGTTAATAAAGTGGCGTATTCTATTCCAAGAGATAGGAATTTCTGGTGGCTCTTTTCTTTTTACTAGTTTGGATGGATGGCGCAGGATGCTGCGGAATATAAAATTGATCGTGATTAGATTGTGTACACCTGTAGAATATGGTATAAATAGGGACTGTTTTGTTCTATAAAAAGGACTCCTACTATAAATAGAAATCTTACATAAGGAAGTTTCTTTCTACACAAGTAACTAAATATAACTCATATCGATTTACCTAATTAGGAATATATACCCATCTGCTGTTAGCCTATCTAATAACAAGAATCAATAATTATTTTCCTATCTCTCCCATCTCTTTATCTACCTCTATTCTAAACACTTCCTGATCAAGTGCTGTCATTCCAATCATCTAGCCCTTGACAACAAGAACTGCTACGGCATTATTCTGCTAAAGTGTGAAGCTTTATGCAATGCTTCAGTTTGTTTGAAGATTTATTGCTTAAGAAGGAAACAAAAAGCAAGAATTTGATGGAAGGAAGGTGGACCTGTGAGCAGAGGGCCGCACTGGTGAATGAGCTCATCCAAGGGATCCAATTCGCTAAACAGTTGAGATTCCATCTCAAGGAGGAGTCATCTGCTGTTGATGTTGCAGTTGGTTTGGTTGAGAGAATCCTGTCGTCTTATGACAAGGCTTTGCTGATTCTCAATTGGAGTACTGGACCAATGGGACAACAACCCCTTCAAGCAGCAACAAGTTCTGGTGTTCCTGGCTCTCCATTGTCTTGGAATGGAAGTCCTCCTTGGAGTGAAGTTTTTGAAGGAACCAAGGATAACCGAGTTCCTGACTATGCCTCCAAGAAAAGGTCAATTTATATTTGCAAGTCATATTCCTACTTGTAGCTGAAGCTGATGGTTTACTGAAAAATGTTATTTGCCTGCAGAAAGACAGTGGCCAGATGGACAGATCATGTTAGAATTAGCTCAGAGAATGGCTTAGAAAGTTGTATCGATGATGGTTATAGCGGGAGGAAGTATGGTCAGAAAGACATGCTAGGAGCCAAATATCCCAGGTATATGTTTTCGAAATGCTATTTCAGTTAACCAAACGAAACCCATTTCCAGCTAACAAGACTTGTGCTTTGGTTTTGCAGAAGCTATTACTGGTGCACGTACAGAAGCACTCAAAACTGTTGGGCAGTAAAACAAGTTCAAAGATCAGATGAAGATCCAACCATATTCGAGGTGACATATAGAGGGACCCACACTTGTTCATATGGACAGCAAACAGAGAAACAAGAACAAAAGCAGAGCATCGACTGCAGCAGCAGTAATCAACAGCTAATACCTCAAGACGACTTGCAAAAGGTTATGGAAAACACAGAGATGATCCCCTTTACTTTCCCTACCACATATCAACTCCAAAAGAACTCATTTCTATCTCCAGCCACACCTCCAGAACCAAGTTACAGACCTGTTTCTCGACTAGGAGAGACTCAAACGTCCTTGCAGCCTTTAAATTTGGATTTTGCTGATATAATTTCAGCTCATACTTCAGTCAGCTCCACCAATTCTCCTATCCTGGACTTGGACTTCCAACTTGACTCATTCGAACTTGTCCCCAACTTCTCATATGACCCAGAATTTTTCCCTTAACTTTCTATGGTCAAACGGGATGAAGACAATCTAGTTGCAGGTTATGGTGTTAGATTAACAAGTTGAATGCCTAGCTTGTAATGAGATACAAATTCTACTACTGTACTCGTAGAATAACAGATCTAGTAGAAAGACTTGCATAACTGAGATGTTCCAAGCTCTAGGCCAGCAGGGTTATAAAGAAGAAGAAAGTATTACAACAAACTCACAGCCAAAGGTAGCTAATTTTGAAGGCGGTTCAGTAATACTCATACACTAAACTAGCACATGAACAGCGACTCTTACAACTTAAAATCTAAGCAAGTCGAGTCCCTTCTCCAACCATTTTTACAGAAACATTGAGCTTATGATCATGGACTCCAAACTCGAAGCATGTACAGTATGAAGTTGCCAATGATCAGATGTCCTGCTTGTCAGCATCACTCCCCTTCCTGAGAGCTTGTCTCAAGCCCAGGACGATGAATAAGTTTGTAAAGGTGAGAAGTGATTCAGCACCACCGTGCAGCAAATCCACATTAGACAAGGAAGTTCCATACTGCACTTTTGCTGTCCCCAAACACAACCAACATTTATTTATTGTCAAGACATTTGATACGTACTGGTAGAATATGCATCACAAAATAAGCGACTGAATGAGAGAGTTGCTAGAGAAAAACTATACCATAAATTCCTGCCGGAACTGTGCTCCAACATCGGTCATTCAGGAACCATCCATCAGCAAAAAGGGAACAGAATCAGCATATCGAGTTAAAAGTTGAGCTCCTACTTAACTAAATGAATCGACTGTAATGCCAGCGCTAGAAAAAAAGGTTAAAACACATGTGAAACAAAATTCTGCACAGAATGAGCCTCTGTGCTTAGAAAAGCATGAAACTTTGACTCACTTGTAGCGCCAACGAAGGCGAGCAAGAAGTAGAAACCGAAAAGGGTGAGGCTTGGAGCTGTCTTGGATTTGGTGAGGAAGTATAAGAAACCAATGTAAGGGAACAAAGAGAAAGCAAAAAGCTGAGATGCAATGCTCTGTGAATCAATGGTTGGCGCCCATGGATCCACCGGGAGAAACCACCCGCTGCACACAACTCTTCCTCCTCTAGAACCATCCCTTCTTATCCCTCTGTAACATCTGGACTCTATGGGTTCTTTGTGGGGAATTCGGATGAGAAATGGAGAACCCGCCGCCAAATGAACTGAGAGCGGGGAAATGGGAACTAGCCTGAATTGCGGTCGCCGGCAGCTGGTGTTTGTGTTTATGGACATCTGTCGGCCAATGATCGATATGTGAGTGGGAAATGTAGGATTAGATTTGTGGGGACGACGAAAAAGCAGAATTTGAACGGAGTATTAACAACCTGATGGGCTTGTTATTTGGGCCTCTTAATTCCGCGCAAGTACTCATGTTATCCCGTCATAGAACTATACAAGTAAAATCAGCGATAGCCAATAAGCTTAAGCATTTTTCAACGAGGATCGAGTATGCAACAAAATACAGATTAACCATTTTGAAATTCGAACATGAATATCTACTGCCAGAAAAGTTGGGTATTGTTGTTGTGTAAATTCAATCACACGACCTCACTACATATTACAGCCCCTCGGTATAATCATGGAGACGAAGACTCCAAAAGGAATGGTTTGATGATATATTGGGTGATTGATGACTTCTGAGGCCAAGAGCTAGGAGCTAAGTAGTCGGTTCAAATGCTGCTTGCTCATGCCAAACACCATTCAAGTTGGATTGCCACAGTCTCACCATTCCATCACTCCCTGTCGTTGCTAAAGTCATTCCACTCATATCCCATTCCATTTGCCACACCTAATATTAGAAATCATCAGTTAAGAAATATGCAAACAAGAACCAAAAACTTGCACCGACGGGTTTTTTTAGACCGTGTGGACAGACATACCTCTTCTTCGAAGCCAGAAAGCAATGCAACCCTCTCCACTGCAAGTCTGCCTTCCATGTCAGGGTTCGTTCCGAGATGCCATATAGTGATGCCCTTATTGGAAGAAACAGCTATGATCTCATTTGGCCTTCAAAACAACAAATGGAGACTTGGGTAATGCATGCTAACTACCTTATACAAAATTACTGTTTCCCATACAATATCTGAGTTTAGTCTTTTTTTACCTGCCAATGTTTGCTGCCCACGCAACACAGAAAACCTGATCATTTCTGTCTTCAGGCAAAGCCAGCTCAGCTACTGAAACCCATCTTTGATGGTCAATATCAAATTCCCAAACCTAGCCAAATGCCCAATCTTATTAAGGTTAGGCAGCATAAGCAATAATAATTCGCTCATGGCACATTAAATAGTTCAAATGCAGAAATGATAACAATTGGAGCGCCGCAGTTGGCTGCCTAACCTTTGAAGAGTTAAGTAGTGGTGTATCAGAATTGAAGCCCAAAACAAAGCTCAATTCCTGGTTCTCGCCACTTTGCGGGTTCCAAGAAATGGAAGCAGAGGAGCATGAAACCTTAGCCAATTTAGCTACTGAATCAGTAAGATTCTGAAATTCAGCCTGGTCCATTCAAGAAAAAGAAGAACAAATCAGTCGTGGTTACAGTAGTGTAAGCAGATTACTCCCAGGTGTTCAAACGTAACAAGTTGGCATAACATGAAAACTTAACCTGAAGTTGCCAATTCTTTAAATTCAATGGATCGGAGAGCTCATACACTTTCACATGTCCATCTGAATATGCAACAACCTGTGAGCTACAAAAGAAGACAATTATCAATTGAACATACTTCAAGGTTTTGATCGACAGTCCACCCCAAACAAAGAAGAGAAACGAAGAATCACCATTTTCAAACTTGTGCGGAGGACTCCAAACTGAACATCCAAAACTTTAGTAGAGTTGGTCTGGAAGCTTTTGCAATGCTTCCACTCAACGGCTTTTCCATCTGCACAAACAAAAGAAAAGGCAGCATTAAAATGTCAAACACTGAGCTGAAGCTCTCCCAAGAAAAGCGCACACACACAAAAAAGATGGAATAAGAGACAAACCTTCAGCCACCTCCTCCCACAAATACATGCTTCCATGCCCGTCAATGGAAGCCACTGCGTCGCCAAATAGTTGCGGAATCCATACGACCTTGACAACACTACCCTCACCCACCTAAACGATTTTTCAATCCCAGAAAAAATCAAACGAAACGAACTGTAGAGAACCACACTGACGCAACTAAGGAGTCGCTCGTAAATTTCAAAAATTCAAAGCGGAAAGGTAGTAACCTTAACTTTGGAGGTACAATTGAAGGAGGAAGACGCAGGATTCTCTGAATCGAAGATAGAGAGCGTTCCGTCGATGGATCCGGTGGCCAAACGGTCACCAGAGTAGTTCCAGGACGAGCAGGTCGTACCTTTATCAAGCTTTGCTAGTGACTTCTCCATATTTGTGAAATATGTTGTCTCGCCGCCCGTTGATGCCGTCTCCCTCCTTAGTCCTTCCCGCCTCGTCAGTTGCTAAGCTCAGTAGACTAAACCCTATCCCGTCAAATTTTGGACCCAACCAAAATTTGTTGGGCTGTAAATGTTAGCACAAGCAGTCAGTGGCCCGGGATAGTACTGCATCTTCCCATTGGGCTTAAACTCCAAAAGAAAATGTTGATTTTAGGATACATGGCCCATACGGCTATAAAAGAGATGAAGATAACGGTATACTATCTCATAAATATCCAATCGAGTCGGCTCCACAGCATCCAGCAACATTAAATCCTGAATGAAGAGACATTGAATGCTACAAATGGGACGTCTGTCGGCAAAAACTTGCTCCGTCGTACTACAAAGATTGGCGGCAGTTGTTATAGACGTGCACTCGCAATTCACCACATAGGAAAGGTTCACTGGGCTGGCGAGACGTGGTGGACGAGTTACCGTTATCTTTATTTATTAGTTGGGTTTTCTTTTTGATATCATGAGATATCAATGAAAGATCAAACAACGACTCATCGACCAGCTACCAAAATCAAATGGAAAATAACACAGCTTCAATAATATAATCACCATTCCGGCAATGCATTATTTAAAATCCAAATCGTACTACGGAATCTGATTTTTCCACAGGTTTGCCACTTCATCCAGCGATTTCGTGGACGACCCACCGTTTCCAATTGCAGTGTTTGCAGCAGCCTTCAATTCCTTCATGTTCCTTCTAAACAACTGCGCTTCATCCCCCTCCAATACAGCCTTCACACATCGAGCAATTTCCTCTCTCCCAACTATCCCATCTTCCCCACGGCTTTGATCAATCCTCAAACCAACTTTGGCATCCTCTACCAAGAACACCGCATTCATCGTTTGGTCTGCCTGGCCCGGCCAGGCAAGCACCGGCACCCCATTGGTTATGCTCTCCAAGCTTGAGTTCCACCCGCAATGGCTCATGAACCCACCGGTCGAACCGTGGCTCAGGATTCGAATCTGAGGTGCCCAATCAGGAATCACTAAACCAACCCCTTTGATCTTTGCCAAAAAGCCCTTGGGTAAGAAACTCGAGGGAACGACATCGTTACCTGGTGATTTAAACACCCAGATGAATCTCTTCCCACTCATTGCCAGCCCATGGGCTAGTTCGTCGACTTGCGCTTTAGACTGTCTGGAGCCAGAGCCGCTTCCAAATGAAATGAAGAGAACTGAGGACTCTTGCTGCTTATCCAACCACTCCAAACACTCAACTGACTCGTTGCTCAACTTTGCTAAATCCTCATCGGACTCGAGCCGTGCTACTGGAACAATAGGGTAAACCACATGCCCAGATCCGGTTCGAGAGCGTTCCTCGATTAGAGCTTTGTGTTGGTCCCGGATAATTGATGTGCAACAAAAATATGTACCACCAATATTAAAGCACCACAAAATTAGTTGGATCTCTAACCAACTAATTGAATTCCCACCAATATTAACCCCCACCTCCAATTTAGTGCACATGGAAATTAGTTGGGGATTCAACTAATTGGATGCCACAACCAATTGCTTTCAATTGGTCTCTCTACATTTCTAGTATAAAAGGAAAGCTAGTGCATTCCATTTCAATCATCCCTCTCTTCTTCCTTTCTCACTTCTCTAAGTGTTGTAGTGTAGCAATTTTCACTTGTTTAATAATTGAGATAAGTTATCTCAATTGGGTAGATAGGTGAGCGGTAGAAAGTCCCGGTAAATGTTTTACCGTGGTAGGAATACTTTCTTGTGAGCGATAAAATAGTGAGTAGTTGTTTCGGGGTTGGGAAACACTTGAGAGACACTATTTTGGATCGGCTCGGATCACCTTGTAGCTACCTTGTTATAGTGAAGAAGTGCTCGTAGTTGTCGCTGCTGCCGTAGATGTAATCTCCGCATTGGAGGGGAACTACGTAAATCCCGGTGTTATTTACTTACTGTTTTGTGCTTGGCAATTTCGAGAATATTCGTTGTATATTGCATTATTAATATTACCACAATAAATTGGTCTAAGGAGGTTGGCTTAATTATCGTCATTATGGTATTGCGGTGGTAATCACCCATCCATAGTGATTTTAAGTGTGGCGGACTACCGCCACTTCCAACTTACCTGGGAAATATTTATGGTGTGTGGTTTATTAGTGCAATATATTTACTCTATTCTCGTCCGCTGCGCCCCAACAGTGGTATCAGAGCACGGTTCATTATGGAGGCAACGCCAAGCAAGATGGTTAGTTTGAACGGTACAAACTTTCATATTTGGAGAAGCAAGATGAAGGATCTCCTGTTGATGAAAGATTTGAATCAACCGGTGTCATCGTCAACTAAGCCAGCCGGTAAGAGTGACGGGGATTGGAAGCGCGAGCACGAGAAGGCGTGTAGTTACATTCGACACCATGTCGATGATAACGTACGCAACCACATCGCTAGAGAGACAGATGCTTTGAAGCTTTGGAAAAAGCTGGAGGGGCTTTATGTTTCAAAGACCGGCAACAACAAACTCTTTTATCTCACGAAGATGGTGCAGATGAGATATAAAGAGGGCACTTCCGTTGCCGATCACTTGAACGACGTTCAAGGGATCATTGACCAGTTGTCGGGAATGAACTTAAAACTCAAAGATGAGGTGACGGCTCTTTTGATTCTGGCATCCCTACTAGAATCATGAGAAACCTTGAAGATTGCAATCACGAGCTCTGCCGTAGATAGTGTTGTCACCATGGAGGATGTCAAGAGCGGAATTCTCAATGAGGAGATGAGAAGAAGATCTCAAGGTGTCTCTTCCTCATCATCACAGTCAGACGTTCTAGCTGTGGATGGGAGAGGAAGGAGTGAGTCGAAAGGCTCAAAGAAGCGAGGGAAGAGCCGAGGGAAGTCCAACAAGTATGCAAACATTACTTGTCACAACTGCAAACAGAAGGGACACATCCGGAGGTTTTGCCCAAAACTTAGGCAAAACAGAGGTGCTGATGACAATGCTAATGTTGTTGAGGAGCTCATGCTTGTCTATGATGAAGATTTTGTCAACCCGACAACCCGGGAGACCACTTGGGTGGTTGACGGCGGTGCCACCATCCATGTATCGTCAAGGCGTGAATTTTTCTCATCTTACTCACCGGGCAACTACGGTGTGGTAAGGATGGGAAATGGAAACCTCTCCAAGGTCGTTGGCAAAGGAGATGTACGCACGGAGACAATGGAAGGTGCAAAGTTGGTGCCGCGAGATGTTAGACATGTCCGGACATGCGTCTAAATCTTATTTCTGTGGACAAGCTGGACGGGGAAGGTTATTGTCATACCTTCAAAAACGGTCAATGGAAACTCACCAAAGGCGCATTGGTGGTGGCGAGAGGCAAGAAGCAGTCTAAACTGTACGTGACAGAAGCCAAGATCTCCCTAGAAGTTGCAAACTCAACGGAGATTGTCGACGACGTCGCGTTGTGGCACAAACGCCTTGGCCACATGAGCGAGAAGTCCATGGTAAAGCTGGCAAAGAAGAAGGCTATACCTGGACTGGATCATGTCCACCTGGAGAGATGCGTCGACTGTTTGGCAGGAAAGAAAAATCGAGTTGCTTTCAGAAGTTCTCCACCTTCTAGAGCGAAGAACGTGCTAGATCTGATTCACTCAGATCTTTGTGAAGCGGATTCCAAATATCTTGGTGGCGCATGTTACTTTGCTATGTTTATTGATGATCACTCACGGAAGACATGGGTATATGTTCTGAAGATGAAAGATTAGGTGCTAAACGTTTTCAAACGTTTTGTTGCATTGGTGGAGAGGGAGACTGGCCAGAAGCTGAAGTGTCTACGTACAGATAATGGTGGAGAGTACATTGGGCCATTCGATGCCTACTGTAAAGAGAAGGGAATCCGACATCAGTTTACACCTCCTAAGACTCCGCAACTGAATGGCGTGGCGGAGAGGATGAACAAAACCTTGATGGAGAGAGTCAGATGCTTACTCTCGCACTCGAAGTTGCCGCACTCTTTTTGGGGAGAAGCACTACTTGCCGTAGTGCATGTTTGGAACCTTTCACCTAGCGTTCCATTAGATTTTGAAGCCCCCGAGAAGATTTGGTCGGGAAGAGATGTCTCGTACAAGCATCTTCGAGTGTTTGGTTGCAAGGCCTTTGTTCACATTCTGATGGATGAGAGGTCAAAACTGGATTCCAAGACACGACCGTGTGTTTTTATTGGATATGGTCAAGATGAATTTGGCTACAGATTCTTTGACCCTATCCAGAAAAAGCTCATTAGGAGTCGTGATGCTGTGTTCATGGAGAATGAGACCATCAAAGACATTCAGAAGGTTGGGAGAGATGCTCCTAACACTGATGCTAGTTCAATACCCGAGAAGTTAGAGTCTCCAACACCTGCTGTTGGAGAAATTCATCCAGAGGTAGCTGAACCTGAAGCCCCCTTTGATGTTCAGCCTGATAATCCTAATGATGATGATGGTTCTCATTATCAACCGCCAGCCGCCGAAGGTTCTCCGCCCCGAACGAGATCTGGAAGATTCGTGCAACCCTCTACCAGATATTCATCAAATGAATATGTCTTATTCACTGACGGGGGAGAACCAGATAGCTTCGAGGAAGCTATGAAGGATGGACACAAGCATAAATGGATGGAAGCAATGGAGGACGAGATGAAGTCCCTACACGACAACAACACATTTGAGCTGGTGAAGTTGCCGAAGGGGAAGAGAGCTTTGAAGAACAAGTGGGTGTTCAAAATCAAGCATGAAGAACACAATAGTAAACCACGGTTCAAAGCTCGGCTCGTTGTCAAAGGCTTCAGTCAAAGGAAGGGCATCGACTTTGATGAGATATTTTCACCGGTGGTGAAATTGACATCCATTCGTACAGTCTTGGGGTTGGCGTCAAGTTTCAACCTAGAAGTTGAGCAGATGGACGTGAAGACTGCCTTCCTCCATGGCGATTTGGAGGAAGAGATCTATATGGAGCAACCGGAAGGCTTCAAGAAGAAGGGAAAAGAGGATTTCATGTGCAAACTTAACAAAAGTTTGTACGGCTTGAAGCAGGCACCACGACAATGGTACAAGAAGTTTGAGTCTGTTATGGGGGAGTAAGGGTACAAGAAGACTACTTCAGACCATTGTGTGTTCGTGAAGATGTTTGGTGATGATGATTTCATCATCTTGTTGCTCTATGTTGACGACATGCTGATTGTTGGCCGGAATATTTCCAGAATCAACAACTTGAAGAAGGAGTTGAGCAAGTCTTTTGCTATGAAAGACTTGGGGCCCGCAAAGCAGATTCTTGGCTTGAAGATTGCATGAGATAGAGTTGTCAAGAAGATCTGGTTGTTGCAGGAGAAGTACATTGAGAAAGTACTCCAACGATTTAGCATGAACGGTGCAAAAGCGGTTAGTTGTCCTCTTGCTAATCACTTTCAACTTAGCGCCAAACAGTGCTCGTCTACTGATGCAGAGAAGACGGAGATGGAAAGTATTCCATATGCTTCAGCAGTGGGAAGTCTGATGTATGCTATGGTGTGTACACGGCCGGATATTGCTCACACAGTCGGAGTTGTCAGTCGGTTTCTTTCAAATCCCGGAAAGGGAACCGGGCAGCTGTGAAGTGGATTTCGAGATACCTTCGAGGTACCTCCAAATTTTGCCTTTGTTTTGGAGATTCTAATCCGTACTTGTCGGCTACACGGATGCGGACATGGCAGGTGACGTTGATAGACGGAGGTCCACTTCGGATACCCGATTACATTTTCGGGGGAGCTGTTTCTTGGCAGTCAAGGCTACAAAAGTGTGTAGCGCTTTCCACTACTGAAGCTGAGTTCATTGCCGCAACGGAAGCTAGCAAGGAGCTGTTGTGGATGAAGAAGTTCTTGAGTGAACTTGGATTCCAACAAGAACGACCGTAGTTGTTCTGTGACAGTCAGAGCGCCATACACCTTGCGAAGAATTCGACGTTTCATTCTAGGTCCAAGCATATCGATGTTCGATATCATTACCTGGTGATTTAAACACCCAGATGAATCTCTTCCCACTCATTGCCAGCCCATGGGCTAGTTCGTCGACTTGCGCTTTAGACTGTCTGGAGCCAGAGCCGCTTCCAAATGAAATGAAGAGAACTGAGGACTCTTGCTGCTTATCCAACCACTCCAAACACTCAACTGACTCGTTGCTCAACTTTGCTAAATCCTCATCGGACTCGAGCCGTGCTACTGGAACAATAGGGTAAACCACATGCCCAGATCCGGTTCGAGAGCGTTCCTCGATTAGAGCTTTGTGTTGGTCCCGGATAATTGATGTGCAACAAAAATATGTACCACCAATATTAAAGCACCACAAAATTAGTTGGATCTCTAACCAACTAATTGAATTCCCACCAATATTAACCCCCACCTCCAATTTAGTGCACATGGAAATTAGTTGGCGATTCAACTAATTGGATGCCACAACCAATTGCTTTCAATTGGTCTCCCTACATTTCTAGTATAAAAGGGAAGCTAGTGCATCCCATTTCAATCATCCCTCTCTTCTTCCTTTCTCACTTCTCTAAGTGTTGTAGTGTAGCAATTTTCACTTGTTTAATAATTGAGATAAGTTATCTCAATTGGGTAGATAGGTGAGCGGTAGAAAGTCTCGGTAAATGTTTTACCGTGGTAGGAATACTTTCTTGTGAGCGATAAAATAGTGAGTAGTTGTTTCGGGGTTGGGAAACACTTGAGAGACACTATTTTGGATCGGCTCGGATCACCTTGTAGCTACCTTGTTATAGTGAAGAAGTGCTCGATGCTGTCGCTGCTGCCGTAGATGTAATCTCCGCATTGGAGGGGAACTACGTAAATCCCGGTGTTATTTACTTACTGTTTTGTGCTTGGCAATTTCGAGAATATTCGTTGTATATTGCATTATTAATATTACCACAGTAAATTGGTCTAAGGAGGTTGGCTTAATTATCGTCATTATGGTATTGCGGTGGTAATCACCCATCCATAGTGATTTTAAGTGTGGCGGACTACCGCCACTTCCAACTTACCTGGGAAATATTTACGGTGTGTGGTTTATTAGTGCAATATATTTACTCTATTCTTGTCCGCTGCGCCCCAACACTTTGAAAGTCTCACTCTCCAAGACCATAAAGCTATTGATCACGATTCCTATCGCATCAGAAGAAATGCGTTAATGGGCATGGAGCATCCACTTGTAAGCGCCTTTCGCCTTGTCGATATACGGTTCAGAAATATCCGAACCTGACAACGGGACGCAACCGGGCAGCTTCAGCTGTTCTGTCCAATCTTCATGGTGAGTCCGGTGGAGTTCAGGAGCTTTCAACCCTAGAGTAAGGTGAAAGGCGCTACACGTGTAGAAGACATATGGAGGGATTTGGAGCTGGGCGGCCACCTCAAAGGCGTCTGTGTCGAGGAAATCGGTGACAATGGCGACCACTCGGCAGCCATTGCCATAGTTTTGAAGGTTAATTAAGGCTTCACACATGGCGGGTAGGGAGCGAATCACGGTGAGGGAGAGGCGGGTGATGTCGTCAGTGTTGGAAGGGAGGTTAGACAAGCTAACCGGAGGGAGGTAAAAAGGGGAGATGGTGGGTGGGAGTCCGAGGGATTAAAGGAATTGGCGTTGAGGTATCACGTCGAAGCCATTGTCAGGAACAAGAATGGTGACCAAAAAATGTGGCGGAGGAGGAGGCGTTTGGATAGTTTGACGAAGGGAATTAGGTGGCCACGGCCCGGGGAAGGCACCATCACCATCACCATCACCATCAACACATAGAGGAGGTGGTTTTTGTCGCAAACTTGCAACTGTGCAACCTATCCCAATAGAAGCTCTATCATATTAAATTAAATCATAAAAAGTTGGAACGAAATTTGGAATCGAAAATTATCATATTGAGTTCCAATGGGTTACCCGCAAATCTCATTCGGGTGTTATGGGTGCATGTAACACCCTAGTAGCAAATGCCTGTTGACTGATGCGCGGATTCTTACCCCAGTAATCAAATACCCACTAGACTGCTCTAATGAAATCGTTTATTTCCCTAGGGTCTTTCTAACGCTATTACTCAAATTGATTAAGCTAACTAAACCAAGTAACAATGATTGATTGGTAGTTTTTATGTTGGTGTATCAAACTATCAACTAATAACAAAAATAAACAAATCAAAATGCAAGAAATCGTATTTCAAAGATTAGATGAAGGTTGTTCGGACTCGAATCCACTAAAGCTAGCAATGGATGGATGAACGACAAGTTATCTCGATTATTCAGGTTATAACGGCTTGGCAATTTCCTATGGTAGTCTTAGATCGCTCTCGCGCCTCTAAAAATCTATTCCGCTCGACCGTAGACTCCTCTCTTGAGCTAATCTACACCCAAGCAAAATGCATTAAAGGTGTTCGATGAAATGCCACAACGATAAACGATAAAGAAAGTCTAGATTAAACGGGCTCCTCTCTCGAGCTAACGAGTAACATAGAGTTCTTCCTAAGCGACCTATCAATCTTTGTTCCTCTCGGACCCACAAATCAATGACGATGATTCAATCAAGATGATCAGACGAGAATGAATATGAAATTAGGTTTAGAAAGAACACACGATAATCCTGAATAACATCGATAGCAATCTCAAAGGTTTAGAAACCATCATCTATTCAAAAGCTATTCTGAAGTTTCATTTAATCCAAACAACACAAAAGGTTTAGCTGCTCATGGTTTCGGAAAATAAATCACAAGAGAAAAGAAGAAAAATCGTAGAAGACGACATGTTCTTCGTGGAAATCTCAATCTTCAACTTGATGATTCACCCTTCCCCAATTGTGGTTGATCCTCTTGCTTTAATCGTCTCTCCACAACCCTAACTCCCACTAAGAGCTCGAAAATATATCTCGTCCATAAGAGGTCTCGGAAGTATTTATAGACTTTTGGTCAAGTTGGAGAAGGAAAAGAACTTGAAACCCGTCTGGGGGTAGGACACGCCGTGTTCCTTAGAGAACAAGGCCGTGTTCCACCCCTGTCCAACTTCCAGAGAAGGGACACACAGTGTTCTTTTTATAACACGTCGTGTTCCTTAAGTATATGGAATTTGACCATAGCGTGATCATAAAAGTTGTAGACAATCAAATTATCTTTCCAACGCCGCTGGTCTTGCATCAATTGGACTTTTGAGCGATGAGTTATGGTCAAAATACTAAACAGTAATGTTTTCTTCCCAAACCGAACGTTTTGAGTTGTTCCAGCCTCTCCATCAGGTTTTGGTTTATCTCTAAACATCATATGACACCTGAAATGTACCAAACACCATAACAAGGTCCCAGAGATAAGAGAACTGATAAGGCTAGAATTTGTAGTAGTTATCTATCCTTTTTATGCATGCTTTTGAGTGATTATTAGTATGTTCGAGCTTCATTTCCCTATGATTTCGTGTTTTGGCATCATGTGTAAAGATCCGTTCATTTGGACCATTTCAATTTTATATTTCTTTGCAGTATTTGTCACCTACAAGTATTATGGAGATAGGTGCGCTGATTATGAAGTCAAGGACATGGTGCGTAGTGCGGTTGGAGTTCGAACGAAAAGTTGAGAAGGAAAATGGAGCAGCAGAGGGGCTGCACGCCGTGCAGCCTTGACACTTGTCAAAATGCCCGACCTCAAATCAAGGGAACCATGTGCACCCCTGCACACCGTTCCATCCTTTTAGCTACGTGGGATACTGGAGAAAAAAAGATGCACGACGTGCACCCTTGCACTTCGTTCTCATCTTTGTGCTACGCGGAACGCTGAAGATAGGAAGGTGCACGGCGTGCACCCTCTAATTCCGGCAGCTCCCTATAAAAGGGCAGATTTTGAGGAAAGAGAACATTCTTCTCCAACTTCGTTTTTCCTCGATTTTCCCTAAATTTTCTCTACAAAAACCAGCACCAAACCTTCTCTATAAGCTCAATTGAAGATCCAAATGAGTTCCTTTCAAGGATTGAATTTATGATTGAAGATAAAAGACCAAAAGCAACGATAGAAAGAAGAACAAGCCGCTATCTCTCCGACAAGATGATGGTTAGGGTTTCTTTTGATTTGTTTTCTTCTATCATCATGAATAGCTAAATCCGTAGAGATTCAAGTTGAGATGTAGAAATTGATCCTTGAATTTAAAGAAATCACGAGTAATCGGAAATAGCATTAACTTGGTCCACCAACGCCTAAACTACTGATAACTACACACAACTTGGTCCATTGGGTGCAAACCAAAGCGCCCACCAATTACAAGATGAATAACTTTTAAGACTAGTAGAAACACAAAAGGTAGAATTGGGTTGTTGGCTTACCCCATCGATAACTTTCATCTGTTTTTCACCGTTAATCTTATGAATTTCTAAGTCGATCAAACAGAGATACTCATAGATTTGACCTAATTATTGTCGTAACAAGAATTAGGTTGAAAAGCTCAACAATCAAAGCAAACTGTCATTCACATCCAATTATCCACAATCGTCGTTTTTAAACGTTCAAGATAAGTATCATGGCTCAAATCTTACATCTCAATAAAAAAACTCAAAGACTTAGCTACTCATAATTCTAGAAGAAGACAAATCAAAAGAAACCCTAACCATCATCTTGTTGAAGAGATAACAACTTGTTCTTCCTCCAATCGTCGCTTTTAATCTTTTATCTTCAATCCTAACTTCAATCTTTGATAGGGACTCATTTGGATCTTCAATTGAGCTTCTAGGGGAGGATGGATGCTGGTTTTTGCAGAGAGGAGTTGGGAAAAATCAAGAGAATTCGAGTTTGGGGAATAATGTTTTCTTTCCTCAAAATCTGTCCTTTTATAAGAAGCTGCCGAAACTGGAGGGTACACGCTGTGCACCTCCCTATCTTCAGCCTTCCCCGTAGCAAAAATGGGGGAACGGCGTGCAGGGGTGCACGTCGTGTACCTCCCTGTCTTCAATATCCCATGTAGCAAAAAGAGTGGCACGGCGTGCATGGGTGCACGTCGTGCATCTTCTTATCTTCACTATTCTACGTAGTTAAAAGGACGGAACGACATATAGGGGTGCACGACATTCCCCTGTTTTGAGGCCGAGGATTTCAACAAGTACTAAGGCTGCACATCGTATTGTGATGCATGGTGTGCATCCCCTCTGCTTCTCTATTTTCTTTATCGATCTTCCGTTCGAACTCCAATCATGTTATACTTCACGTCTTTGGCTGCATAGCCAGACCACCTATCTCCAAAGTACATGTAGGGGACAAATACTACAAAGAACACATCAAATGAACCGAAACGGCCCAAATGAGCGGATCTAGACACATGTGCCAAAACACGAAATTATACAGAAATGAAGTTCAAACAAACTAATAATCACTCAAAAAACATACATAAAATGATAGATAATTGTTAAAAATCCTAGCACTACCAATCCTTCTCTAGTATTTGAGAGACCAGGCGGCCTAGAGGAGCCCTTTCCATGACCAGCTTTCATCTTAAAGGTGAAAGGGTTCTGAAGCTTTATGAAAGACCCGCTAACGGTAAAGTCTTTTTCGACCAGTCGGCTGGAGGGTGGTTACAGCTCCTGCGGCTTCTTCAAAGTGTTCTGCGGTCGGCAACGCCGGTGGTTCCTCCTACAAGGACGGTAGGGAGGAAGTCCTACATTGAAGATATTACACCAAAAGTGCTCTCTCAGAAGGGTAGGTGCTCCTATCAGAGTAGCCAGGGGGAGGCGATGATTGTTGTGGAGGAGGAAGGAGTGAAGGATCGGTTGAATTTCCTAAAACAGTGCGCAGTCTTTCGCTTTGTGTCGACAGGGGTGGTCAATTGGATGGATTTCCGGCGATGGGGAAAATGGCTTTGGGGAATAGCCTTTGAATCACCCATCGTGGCAATCGGTGATGATCTTTGGCTCCTCACCTGCTGCTCTGAGATGGAGGAAAAAATAGTGGTTCAATTGAATCATCGGAATTTCAATGGAGTAGAGATACAGCTACATCAGTGGATTGAAGGGGCTGGGCGCTCGTCGGTGATGTCGGCTAATGAGATGGTGTGGATTAGAGTTAGAGGTATACCGCTCCATCTAAGATCCAAGGCTCTGTTCAGATCGATTGAAGACTTTTGCGGAGACTTCCTCTGCTCCGAAGAAGAGAGGAACCTGGCTTTCGTTTGGATCAAGATGAGTGGCTTGTCTTCTATTCCAGAGGAACTTCCTATCTGCTTTAGATCGGATATTTTTCCGGTGCGGGTTGAGGTCGAAGCTTTGAAACCCCTATCTGCTGGTGGAAACAATGATGATTTCTTCAAATCTTAGAATGCCAAGGGGTGGGTTTTCTTACTGCTTTTCCACCAATCTTGCCGGAGGCTGTGGATCAGACACACGCGCCGGTAGTCTCCCTTGTGCCTGGCGCGGGTATCGAGGAGGGTGAAAAGAGGCTTCTATGCCAGCGCGAATGTCGGGTATCGAGGAGGCCAGTTCTGGATATGTGACCTCGGGGGTGGGAGCTGCCAATGATGGAGGTGGGCTGTTGCAGACTTCAGAAGATGATGTTGACATGTCAAGAGACAAGAGAAAGTTAACTTTTTTATTTCCATCTCAACTTCATCTACATTTCACTTGTCAAAGCCTATCTATTGAAACAAGACTCTTGTACCTTACATTACAATTATTTGGAAATAACAGTTGTTAAAATCATTACTTGTTATTTTTATTTAATTGCAATTTGCAAAGAGTAACAATCCTCTCGTTTATATATATCTCCATCTCTTCCATATATCACAACCACCACACGGGTATACCACACCAAACACACATAGATATGTACTCTTTTGTGTGTATATATGTGTATACAAGGACAAGCTGATGTTCTTTATATAATTCATCCAAAAAAAAAAGAGTTTTATTGATATATATTTTGATTTCAGTGACGTGCCCATGATGTACTGGCGTCACGTAGAAAAGAAAGGCCACCCGCTGGCCACCTCTAATCCTCTATTCAGCCATCAAAGCAAAAGTTACTGAAATGAAACAAACGCTAGCTGGAAACCAGCTAGCAAAATAAAATTGGAAAATAATGCATATTATTAAAACCCAAATCGTACTACGGATGATTCTGATTCTTCCACAGGTTCGCCACTTGATCCAACGATTTCGTGGACGACCCATCGTTTCCAATGGCAGTGTTAGCAGCGGCCTTCAATTCCTTCACTTTCCTTCTGAGCAACTTACCTTCTTCCCCATCCAACACAGCAGTTACATATCCAGCAATTTCCTCTCTCCCAACTATCCCATCTTTCCCGCTGCTTTCATCAATCCTCAAAGCAACTTTGGCATCCTCTGCCAAGAACACCGCATTCATCCTCTGCTCCGCGTGGTTTGGCCATGCAAGCACCGGCACCCCATTGGTTATGCTCTCTAAGCTCGAGTTCCATCCGCAATGGCTCATGAACCCACCGGTTGAACCGTGGTTCAGGATTCGAATTTGGGGTGCCCAACCGGGAATCACTAAACCCACACGTTTGGTCTTTTCCAAAAACCCCTTGGGTAAGAAACTCGACGGAACGATGGAATCGGTCACTTCGACAATGTTGTTACCCGGTGGTTTAATCACCCAGATGAATCTCTTCCCACTCATTGCTAACCCGTGGGCTAATTCGTCGAATTGAGCTTGAGACTGTTTCCCGCCGCTTCCGAATGAAATGAAGAGAACAGAGGACTCTGGTTGTTTATCTAACCATTTCAAACACTCAATTGACTCGTTGCTCAATTTGACTAAATCCTCGTCGGATTCGAGCCGCGGTACTGGGCCTATGGGGTAAACCGCGGGCCCAAATCCAGTTCGAGAGCGTTCCTCAGTCAAAGCTTTGAAAATCTCACTCTCCAACTCCATAAAGCTATTGATCATTATTCCTGCGGCATCAGCGGAGATGCGTTCGTGGACGTGGAGCATCCACTTGTAAGCGTCCTTCTTGTCCAGATACGAGTCAGGAAGATCCGCATTAGGAAACGGGACGCAACCGGGTAGCTTCAGCGGTTCACTTGAGTCCCTGAATTCTTCCGGGTGGGTCCAATGGAGTTCAGGGGCTTTCAGCCCTAAAGTCAGGTGGAAGGCGCTACACGTGTAGAAGACGTAGGGAGGGATTTGAAGTTGGGAGGCCACCTGGAGGGCGTCTGCGCTGAGGAAATCGGCGACAGCAGCGACCACTCGGCTGCCATTGTCGTGTTGGAGTTGAATTAAGGCGTCATGGATGGCGGGTAGAGAGCGAATCATGGTGAGAGTGACACGGGTGATGACATTGGCATCAGAGGGGACGTCGGACAAGCTGACCGGAGGGAGGTAAAGAGGGGAGACGGTGGGTGGGAGAGTTTGGAGGAGTTGGCGTTGGGGTATCATGCCAGAACCATTGTCAGGAACAATAATTGTGATGGAGAAATTATGGCGGAGGAGGAGACGTTTGGATAGTTCAACGAAGGGAATTAGGTGGCCGTGGCCTGGGGAAGGCACCATCACTACTCGAAGATTTGGTTCTGAGGAGGCGGCATCAACCACATCTTCCATTTTTCCTTTTTGTGTGACGTGGTTGGTATCAGCACTTGGTGGATGCTTTGAGGAGACAGGCCAGGAATTGCTGGCTTTTTATAGAAGAGGACAATGTGGTGGATGAGGTGGTTGTTGCAACCTAACACCCATAACCCATTATATTGCTCATTCAAGTAAATAGAGTTGCTAATATGTTTTCTACAATGGCACCATTGTACTAAATATGATTAGGTGTAACCCTTTAATGAGCATGGAGGGTGCCTTCAAATTATGGGCGAATTTAGAATAATTTAATTTACTAAAGTCTAAATTGTATATTACTAAGTTGAGATGCGCCTTATATATATACACAGATTAAGTAAATGTATATATTCTATAGTCAATTGTTATATGGAGTTTTACTTTGTACATTTGTAAAACCTGATTATTGTGCCCTTAATGAAGAATCTGTTAGACATTATGAAAATACGGGCCCTAATACACGAGGGGCACAGCCCACTAACAGAACCCAATGAATTTGTTTTCACTGATATAATTTGCTTTCATTTTTACTGGCTATGTAGGACTGAGTATCCTATTTTATATCGAATACTTGATGGAAGGGTGGGTTTGATTTAAGTATGACCATGGTCCCTCAAAGTGGGGTTGATATTTATTGAGAGGAAGAGATATTTTTGAGAGGAAGAGAAGTGGTTGCAATGGTGGATGAGTTTTAGTATTTCACTAAAAACTAAAATACTTTCATATCGATCACTATATAATTTTTGACGTAATTGTATATTTGGTTTGGCATGTAAAAAATTTACTAAAATTGTATGAATTTTTTTGGCAGACTAATATGTTAGATTCCAGTGATGTAGTTTTAGAGAGTGAACTCTTTATTATCCCTTCAATTAAGCCTTTTTATTATTTAGAGGTAGGATCGACAAAGAATTATTATAAGTCAATCAATTTATAAGAAAAAACATTTCATATTGTTACTCAGCCCAATTCACCTTAGCCCCCGGTTGGTATTTTTCTGTTCACATTTCATTGTGTTCCCTCTAACTAATAGTCATTAGTCACTGCATTTCATTTGCTTTGTTCTTTGTTCCTCCTGAGAGGTTCGCCCAAGCCGATTTGCCCTCCCGCCAAATCCAAACTTAGCTCCAAGCAAATAAACGATTTTATTTGGGTCGTGTTTAAAGATTAATAATTTGTTGCGAAGTACACATGAAAATTGATGTGCATATAGGAATTGAATATATTTCGAGTATCTCAATTCTCAAGGATGTGAGCAAACAAACCTTGAAACTAAATATGATCAAACTATATTCTTAAGTTGATTACAAATTTTATTTTTATTGATCATTGGAGTATTTATTAACACGACTAAACCTAAACAAAAAAAAACGGTATAATATAAAGGGAAAGCTGGGTGTTAAAGGATTGGTTATTGGCACTCGACCGGGCAGTTATGATTTGATTTTTAGGTGTGGTTGGAGGGATAATGATATCTAAGATGTATGTGATAGACAATTTGGGCCAAAACTAATGTCTTCATATATTGTAGGATTACACTATATATGTTTTAGTCCCGAATGATTGTGATTCTATTTTGGCGATACAATTTAAGCTACAATACAAAAAGACAAAGTTGAACTGGAACATGTCAATATTTGATGACGAAACATAATTTTATGAATGAAGGGTAGGCTTAAGGTTTTATTTTAAAAAATTAATGTGTTGATCAACCTTGTACTCCATTTCCATATATAAAAGAGGAGGAATAATCCACAGCCAAACTTCATCACCCAGTCCATACAACAGAAATTAAAAGGGAGGACACAACAAATAACTAAACGAAACACACACACAAATAGCAAAGCGTTATGTATAGCTTATACTACAGACGTTATTACTATATAAAAAAAAAGTTAACACACACAAAAACATTTGCTTACATTATTTATCATGACGTACTCTAATAATCATCTAATAACAACTTATTCCCTACTAAATACAAAATTAATATTAAGCACACGAAATACGATAAGCAGCATTTGGTATGCGAGTTGCGGTGAACCTGTCGGAGGCGGTTTTTCTGACTAGCGATTTAATGTCCGGAGAGAGCCCGAAATCACTTTCCGGGCCCTCTGGGATGGTGGTCAGCGCCCCTGACTTATCATACACAAGGTAACGGTATTCCTGATCCCCCGTAGTCTCCGTCCGTTCCTTGACCCGCAAGTAGGCCCTCTGATCCTTACTACTAGAGCTCTGCTTATTTTGGTGATGGTTAGACCGTACGACGAACACCGACTTCAAAAACCGCTGGACCGACTTGGTAATCTTGGAGGACATGGTGGTGTTGATCTTCTTGGGGAGTACTACTAGTGGATCATTACTGGGAGGTGGCGCGGGGGCGACCCGGACCCGATCGGAGGATAAATGAGGCATGGAGAGGGTGCGGGAGGTGATGGCCGAGGAGAGCTGCTTCTCGAAGGATCTCAGCTCGAAGGAATCGTATAGGCTGCTCTCGCAATCCCACACCGCCGCAGGAGACCTCTGCTGCTTCATTGCTGCGCTGTTTGTGTTTGGACGACGACCTACTGGCTTCTCCACAGGAATCAAGAGAGAGAGAGAGCGCAGTTTTTATGGTAGAAGTTAGTCCGAGTTGTTGACTTGTTGTGAGGTGTCGGTTATGACCATGAAAGGTTTTCCATATATGTTAAGTTGGAGGCTTAATTTGATAGAAGGTTTTGATTAAAGTAACGAACGTGAAGGAAGATGCCGCATAATAAAAGCAACCGCGGACAGGGAGTGAAGTAGGGCAGGGGAAATAAATTAAATCTGCATTAAAAATAATTAAGCACTTAAAAATGGAATTAATTATATATGCTGATCAATTATGGAGCATTAATGATGTTGAAACAATCAGGGAGGGGAAGAGATGAGGATGAGTTGCGTTGCAGGAGAGGTGACTAACATAATCATCGTTAATTTAATCATCCAAATTTCGTCCAATATGTCTGCGCCACCGCAAATGCCCAAACAACCCCATCTCTCTCTCATTTTGTCATATTAATAGATAAGCTTATTATTATATTTTAATTTGGTGTTTGACCATAAACACCATCCGGAGATTGATTTCTCAATAAGGAATCACATATTCTAAAATGATTTAATCTGGTAATCAAATACCTTCAATCTTCTAATCATCATCTCCAATAATTTTTTGGAGCTCACAATCTTTTCTTTCATTTTTTTCCAAACTACCCCATCTCTTTTCATAACCAGCGACCACTTTAATTTGCAAGACATTATGCATGTCTTTAGACGTCTACAACTTCTTTTTTTTTAAGAAGTGGTCACTAATTAGTGATTATTAATGCTTGTATATTCCGTGTATGTATTTTATATTGCATGTGTACAATATGTAGACATTTTGTATTACTCTATATGTATATGATGGACTGTACTTTTGTAGGATGTTGCTGCATAGTGTACACAAAATTAATGTGTATACAAGTCATAAAAAGCGTTATCACATCTAGATCTTACATAAGAATAAATGATAATCATAATAAGAAAAAGCACTTGTAGATAATGTAGAGAAAATATACAAAAGATTATAGATAAGAAATCATTAGGTATTAGTAACGGAATGAGGAATGTAAAAGTATAAAGCATACTAAGGCATCGGGAAGTATATTATTAAAAATAGATGTGGCCGATTGTGGACTACAAATGTGTAGGTGTAGAAATGGTTCCATGGATGGTGAAGGCAACGCTGATATATTCAATTCAACCACTAGTCGAGAATCGACACCTCATTGCATCACCTTAACCATTAAAGAGGAAGCTAAGGCATAAATGCACCACTTGGTTACGCCACATTAACTATACTTTTCACTTTGCAATTTTAATATTTGACCGTGCACTCCCACTGCACTCACGGAACATATAGTTTCTTTCTCCTTTCTCTTTGAATAGCCACGTCTTTAATTTTCTATGGCTGGCATGTTGCCAACTTGCATATGCATATATATCAGACTCAAATTACGCTTAATTGATTCATGTATTCTCGACCCTCATAAGGTTTTTTAGCCAGAATTTCACAGCTTCTGAATATATATTTGTCAATGAACAGTATTGTTTTCGTAGATCTCAAGGGTTCCCTGGGGAGCAATATAATGAATTCCTTCATCTGAGATAGATAGATAGCAATTGAAGGCAGAGTTTTTCCACTCTCTCCATCGCAGAGCTTCAGCCTAAACTCAACCACCATCCATCCATCTCTAAGTACATAGTACATGCGTGGTGGAGGCAGTACAGATGGAAACCCTTAAGGGAGAGTGAGCAACCAATTACCTTAGACCAATGGAAATGATGAACACAAATTAAAGGTTTTTATTTTTTTTAACTGGGCAGGAGGAGAGCTTGATGAGTATTAATTGGCTAACAAACAACCCCTCTCCCTGCTTCATTTTTATAGCCCTGACTTTTTGGCCTCTCTGATATATTTACCCGGGAGATTTGCTGGTGAGCCCAGTAGTAGCTAACTCGAAAACTACCAGGCTTAACTTGACTCCTAGCTAACTAAGCTATGAAGAATTTCTGGGTAGACTAAGAAAGTTGAAGCCCAGCTCACTATGATGACCCCACAAAATAACAGATTGGCCTGGGGAAAATTGGCCCAGCCCAGCAGACAACACGCTCAAACGCCAGTCAGATCAGATCCGACCCGGACAGCGCACTGGTCATATCGCAAATATAACAAGGTCAATATCCCGCATAAAAGTCAATATATCCTATAAATACCACGGTATCCCGCCACACGAACCGTATCGTCAAAATACCTTTCTCGTCAATTTATCGCGTCTCGACTTTGGTTTGAGAATTACGAAACGTTTCGCGTTTCGGGGGTTTATTTGGTTTTCCGAGGATTTTCAAATTAGCCTAGTCATGTGCCTTTGCGTTTCGATTTTGGTCCCTAGGATCCGAAACGTTTCGTAACATATCGAGGAAAACAAGGAAAATTCCCATTGTTCATCTAACATGGCTGATTCTACTCGGGCGAAGCGAAGACGACAGAACGAAGACTCAAAGAACACATCACCATCGACTTCGCCAGTGGTTGTGTTCGCTCACGGAGCTGGTGCTCCCTCGTCTTCTGAATAGATGATTAGGTTCTCGCTTTGCTCTCTGTCTACTTTCCCCGTAGAAACTGAAAGGAGTGATGAATTGTTTTGGTGAACATATTCAGGTGGAAGGCGTTGTTGAAGAACAGCATTGATGCTGTTGAAGTGATCGCTTTTGATTATCCCTGTGAGTTACTTTTTTTCCGGTACAAATGGCTGGATGGTTCCCTGATTATGCCTTCTTTGAACTCAAAATGGTTACTTTTTGAACACGGTTTCTCAGATTTTTCGGGTGGGAAGAAGTGGGCTCCTCCAAAAGGGGAGAAATTGGTGGAATTCCACAAGGGTATTGTTAAAGAAACCACTGATAAGTACCCTAGGAAGTAATGTGAATCATGTGAATCTGGCTTAACTCGTTGCTGAATAATGTGAATCTTCAAGCCAGTATATTAGCAGCCTAGGAAGTAACGACGGATATCTTGGTTTAATTTGTGTTTGGTTATGATTGTTGTAGAGTGAGCTGCATGATAGCTGCCGACGTGGAGATTGTAGCTTCAGCAGTAATATGCTTGGGATATCCGCTCAAGGTTCGATGTTGTCTATGCAAGCTCCCTAATTTTTTCTCCCTAATTTGGTTACTCATATATATAAGTCACATGTTTTCCACTATTCTATGTGTTGTCCTTATTCTCAGGGAACGAATGGAAAGATTCGGGATGGAACACTTCTCCAACTTGATATCCCAGTAATGTTCGTTCAGGTATCTCCTTTGGCCTTGCCTGTATGAAGATTAAATTGTAAATCCAAAGAAAGAACTATCATTGCATTTTGAAAACAGTAGCTATCGCCTGCTGATTTCTCTGTGTTTGGTCATCACAAAAAGGGGAACAAAGATGTCCTTTGCCCTCCGGACAAGCTCGAAACAGTTCGAAAGAAGATGAAATGCGAGAGTGAGTTGTATGTTATTGATGGAGGAGACCACTCCTTCAAAGTAGGGAAGAAACATCTAAAGGCAAATGGATTGACACAAGATGATGCTGAAATGAGTGTTGTTCAGGCTCTTGGCTTGTTCATTTCCAGTCGTCTCAGAGGTAACTAGGTAGTGTAAAGACTTAAGACTTTTTTGGGCCTCTGAAATCAACAACCAAGTTCGTGGGAGGCTATCTCTTTTGCTTATGTAGAGATCAATTTAGAGGCTGAATTGGGCTAGCTAGGTGTATATGTTGTAATGTCTGCCTCTTTGTTCTCTATCCCATGTGGTTCCATGATGGATATTTAAATGCAGACAAGTTTCTCTTATATTGTTCAATGAGATCTGTTTCCTTATATTTTGCAGCTGATGTAACATCGGACCTTCTATGGCCTCCATTCTATATGCCTGCATTGCGTGTTGGATCCATATGTTATAATTAAAACTATGGCTCAACAAGCAAACCATAGTCATTTTATTCTTCATTACATTACTTTTAAGTACATATGATCCATGTTGATGAAAGCTGCTAACGTTAGCCTTCGCAATTGGATCTTATTGAACAGAAAGCAACAAGTTCCCTTGGGCATGCATACTTAGTCTTTGAGTTGATTTAATCACTGTCGCTGCCGCTGCTGCTATCGCTGCCACTGTCATTTCCACACTTGTTCTTGTTCTTCTTGTGGCCGCTCGATTTCTTCTTGTACTCACTCGAATGGAACTTCTCCTTCATTTTCTTCTCAGACTTGAAGGACCCGACTGCAGAAGACATTTTCTAAGATCTATGGTGTGCGGGATGGTCTTTACTGATGATGAATCCGGCTCCTTGGCCATGCTGACTATACTTGTGAGTGTTATAGCCAGAAACATTGGGGTTGGAGTGTGTCTGATAGGGAGTGACGCCATAACCTTGGCCGTGGGAGGGCTTCTGGCCATTGAAGTCGTTGTAGCCACCAGCACAGTGGTGTTGTTGTTGCTGGTTAGAGTGGTGGAAAGGGGTAAACATGGTTAGTTAGCTTCTTGGTGATTATCGGTGATTGAACTCAAGAAATGCTTTGCTGCTAACTGACGAACTGTGGATGAAATCTCCATCCCAATTTATAGGAGAAATGGTGAAGTTGTATTATTTGATATTTTGATATGATTCTTACTTTTTCAGATAAGACTGGAGCATCAATCATGGAATCTTTTGGCAATATGGAGGCATGGGTGCATGGTTTTGTTCATTTATATGTTCTCGTGGAGTTTCTTCATTTGGAAGTGTTTGATGATGCATGCTACATCAAGGTGTTAGAAAGAAAAACATGGGGTTCCCATCTGCTTTAATTGTTCCAAAAGGTGATTCGATGGAAGACAAGATTAAGTGGTAAGTAGTGAACCTGCTTTTTCGTTTGAGTGACAGGCCCTACAAACCAAGGCTAAGGCCTAAAGGTAGCCTTAAAAACAGGAATCAAAGTAGCCATCAGCCTTCGCCTGTGAGGAGGAGCCCACTAACCAGGCGAGTGAAATGAATCTCGCTTGATGTACATGCATGAAATTGACAGCAGCATCAGGGTTAAAGGAATCTCGGAGTCCTTGTAGTTGTTCTCAGTTCATCTCAAAATAGGGATCAATATGTTCTTTACTCTTTACTAACATTCTAAACTACTGATATATACATGTACAAAATTCAATCTCTACGGTACATTTCCAATTCACTTTCTGGTTTTGTTTTCCCTCTTCTATAACCTCTTCAATCAACTACATCACTACTGAAAAGTTTAAATCTGTGAGCATCAAGGACAAGCTTCCTAATAGAAGCGAAAGCCCCCAAAAGACCTACCCCTGAAAACACTACCATAATGACCATATTGATCCAATACGTTCCAGAGGATTTGGAAGGTCTGTAAGTCATGTTATAGAGGAGCATTGGGAGGATGAAATCCAGAGGAATGAACCCAAGTGCTCCAACTATCCCATTTATGTCTCCGAAAAACGGAAGCATCGCTGCCACAAACCCGCAGGATGCCATGTAAAGAGATCGAAGGATTATCCTAGGGATCAAGTTCCTCAACGAAAACATCCCTTTACTTGTGTCAGCTGACTTCTTTTCCATCACCTCAAATGCTACTTGAGAATACACCTGCATTATATGGTACATGCATGAAACCTTGAGCTACCTGAAAACATTTGGCACAACAAAGTCGGATTCTTTAATTACCAGACCAATGGCGAGAAGCTGGAAAAGCACACAGACAGTCGCACCACCAAGAACCCAAGTTGGGGCCAAGGCAGGGCCTTGATCAGGGAGGAAGTTTTGGATGATGTTGGAACTTGACTTGTTACCAAACACAAAGTAGCCAGAGACAGAAACAGAGTAGAATGTGACTAAGATCACACTGTAGCACATTACTAGCCCTTTCAGCATCTTGCCAGTGGCCGGTGGAGCTAGAGTTGCCTGGTTTTTTAAGTCAACATGATTATAATTATATGAATAAACAACACCAAGTTGGTAATCAGCAACCCAATTAACAGCAAAAATGTAAATAATTACCTGGATCTCAGGCAAGATGCCATTCCCAAAGATGGCAGCTATAATGGAAATTGAAGAGAAAGCACTGAAGACTTTGAGGGAGTCTTCTGACTCTAAAGTATAGTCCCTCTTAGGTGCATTTTTCGACACACCTGTGTGTAATAATATAGTCATGACCAACTACTAGCTAGTTGCTTTAACTATAAAGAGCTCTGCTTTCTCAAGTAATGAGGTCCAACGTACAATTAAGGATATGAAGTTTTATATTTCTAGATGGTCGTAGATAGTTGCTGTTTCTGTTTGATAATGAAGCTTAAGTTTAGCAGACAACCTAATTAGAATAAGGACTGACATGTGTGAACCCATGTGGGGCAAACTTGAAGGTGATCCATTTCCCACATCAATACAAGTCAACAAATGATGCCCCATCAAGATCAGAAATCCCAGAGTAGTATGAAATGTGAAAGAGGGAAATGGGTCCCCACCTTCAATTCGTGGAGGAAAGTTGTCCCTAATCTAATGAGTGCCAGAAATTATGGGACTTATGCTATAATGGAAGTGAAGTTTCTACTGTAAAAAAGAAGAGATGGAGAAAAGGAGGGAGGTAGGTACCTGCATAGATACAAGCAGCAACAACGAGGAAAGTGTAGCCAAAGCTGAGGAGTAAAGAAGCCAAGTTGATGTGCCTGAGGGAGTGGAAAGACGGCATCTGAGCTAGAACTATCATGACTCCCGTCACTATTGCAATGAACTCATACAGCTTCATTGATCCATGTGGTGACAGCTCCGAGTACATTATCTTAAGTTTCCCCCCACCCACCAAAAGAGTAAACGGAAAAAGTTAGGCCATAGGAAATGAGCCACTTTCCACTACAAGCTTGGGAATCAAATGACTCCACATTCTAGCCTTTTCTAGTTGTCAAACTATTTCTTTATGATCATTTACCTGAAGGCATTCGCCTGCTAGAAGAAGGGTGCCGATGCTGATCCCAGTATTAATGGCCGTTTGTATTGATATTACGAAGTAAAACATCCATCCAGACCCTTAATCCACGCAAACAAACAAAACAATGAACAAACTGTCAGCAACAATCTCCTGAAATTTTCCCGGGAAACAAATGTTAATACCGCCCGACCCCAACAACCCCACTTCATGTGGCTTTTTGTGTACTGATCTCTTCGTCCTCTCCGTAAGATTGCTTGGCAAGTCATCATTCCGTTGTGTTCACGCAATTCTCACCCCATACGAAAGCAACACGTGACCGGAGAAAATTTCGCGCCGAAAGATTTTCCTTTAATTCTGTTTTACCACCGAGTCTCCGGCGGATGATGAGGGGGAAATACCATTTGATTGCATAAAAAAAATATAATAACTGTGTTGGGGGGGGGGGGGATTAATTACCCAAGACGTCCGCGGCGAGCTCCCGGAAACGGATGTGGCGGCGGCCGTCTCTCTCGCAGAAGTCGAGGACTAACGACATCAGGTAGTAAGAGTAGAAGGAGATGATACCCATGGCGGTCAAGCTCGAGATCCCCAAAACCCATCCCATCCCCCTGAAAGCGTACGGCAAGGTCAGGATCGTAGGCCCCACTATCGCCGTCGTCAGGTGATAACCGGCGTGCCACCACTGCCCTGGAAAAATTTACCAATCATGTGAACAAGAAAATTAAAATTACTGAAAAGAAAAAGAAAGAAAAATTTGATTGAATCAAAGTGGAGAGGAAACGTGGGGGGAGTACCCTTGGATTCGAGGACGAAATTGGCGCCGGCATCGTTGTCCCGGGAGGATTCCGGGAAGGCGTCCGGCTTAGGAGGCTCCGCCATTAGTTAATACAGAGGATGGAAGATTATGCGGGAGAGCAAAAGAGTGGGACTTTTCAGTATTTTAGAGATGAATGGAGCTGGTAAGGTCACAAAATGGGGAATTTAATGATGGTGTGAGCATCGCTACAGTGTGTTGTCAGGCAGGACCAAGAAGAAGACAAACTCAAGAAAGAAAGTTTGATTTTTGTAACTATGCTGCACATCGGCCAGAGCGCAGAATTCTGAGAGGAAGGATTTGTTTGTAGTTTCTTTGATCCCGAATTCGTATAGTTTATTAGTTTTCTTCCTAATATCATTCTTAGAGGGACGAGATTGAAAAATTCCTACCAGGCATTTAGCAAGTTGCCAAAACAGAGCACAATAGAGGTATCGAGTTATAACTTGTAATTCATCCCCAATTAATGAACCCATTTTGACCGTTGATAAGTTGATATTTCATTCTCTGTTTCCAGCAAATTTCAGCCATGTGATGTGAAACTCTATAAACTATTTGTTGTGTTACATGTCTATACTTGCGGGGACTGAAATTAGCTGTAGAGAAACAAACAGAGTGATTTCCAAAAAGATTAGAAACAAACAAACTTGGTGACTGAGTCAATCTATTCTCAACAGTTTCATCGCCTACGATCATGTTAACCGGAGTTGTTTGCTTACTATTTTTTAAAAGATGTATTTTCCTACTTTATGCATCACCTCTCCGAAATTCTCCTTACTATGAACGGGGGGAAGCCTCTGGCTACTTCAGGATGAGAGCAAATATTTTGGCACGATGAGAGCTTCTAACATGATCTCAAGTTTTTTATGAATAAGGAGAACCAAATTGGAGAAAGGAACATTGAATAAAAGTCAATCCTTTGAATTTTGATGTTCAAACCGATAATTTTGAACATGGACCCCTGCTTGTTACGGGAAATTAGCAAAACTACCACTAACCCATAATACTATTACTGCTACTTATTGATTCTCGGCAGATGCACCTGCAGCACAAGACTTGTTGTACTCTTCTATTTCCTTTTTGTAAACATCCATGGCTTCTGTAGCTTTGGCATTCCAGATTTGCCTCTCCTCCTCGCTGAGTTCCTATATACAACAAACAAACACTCAATACTCATTGGTACATCAAAATTCAGACACCGCATTTGGTAGTGCTATGCAAATTCTGCTTTTCTTACCTTCCACTTCAAAGAGATTCGTGCAGTAACTGTGGTGTTGTTGACTTCAGGGTGTTCCTGCATTATGTTTTTCCTTGCTTCTTTGCTGCATTAAGGGCGGTCGATTCAAGATTTGGCTCCCTTGTTTCTTTCTATTAAGTTTAATCCAACACGAGAGCAGTGACATGCTGAAATTATCTACCTGAATAAGAAGAAAGAGGATGCAGGTTTCTTTGGCTTGTTTGGATCTGTGTTCTGGTTCTTCTTCTGTTTCTTCAGCCTTTCCTCTTCTTTGGTTTTCTGGACATCAGGAATCAGATTTAGCTTAGCTACCAACTAAAACCAAAATTGAAGTATTAAGTAGATTTAGAAGCAAACCTTGATTATGTTGTCTGTTTTCTCCTTCTTCTTCAGCAATTGCATGGCTTCCTGCTTCTGAAGTTTTAGATTTTCTTCCTCTTCCTTCATGAGATTCATGGCTTCTTCTTCCTTCTTCAGCTTATATGCCTCCATCTCAATCAAGTAGTTGTCCTTATTCTTCTTAGCTACCTGCAAGGAAATAGGCCTTCTTTAACAACTACAAACCCAACAATATTAATATAGTGAAGATCTAGTTTGTTCTCTAGCCATCAATTCTCACCTTTACATAAGGTGATTTCTGTTTCTCTGTCATGTTCTTCCATTCTTCACCGGCAATCTTTGCAGCCTGTCGCCAATCGACCCCAATTCCATCAAAGAGATTAAGGCAAAGCAAAAACCAAAAGTAAAGAAGCAGGAAACAATATTATGTTTACCTCAGTAACATTCTTTTTGTCAGCAAGCAATGCAGCCCTTCTCTCATTAGAGAAGATGAAGAAAGCAGACATGGGTTGTTTTGGTTTCAATGGGTCTTTTTCTTTCCTACGGTTGAATAAAAATGAAACAGATTAGTAATTCTTGCCACAATAAAACAAACTCACAGAACAATCGTATCAAAAGGTTCTTACTTTGTCTTCTTGCTCCCTTGGTCATCCGCTGCATCATGTATGAATTGAAGGTACTGTTGAAGCAACTCCATGGCAGTCTTTTGTTTCTGCTCCTCTTCCAAGAGCTTCATGGCTTCAGTCTCGCGTTTCTCCTTTGTTGCCACCTGCAAATAAGCTTCCTTTCCAACCTGATACTTCTCCTCATATGGCTTCTTGTCCTCCGCACTAACAGTCTTCCACTTGGCTCCCAAAATGTTGGATACTTCTTTGAAATCAGCATTAGGGTTTTCCTTCTTAATCTGCAATTGAAATATAACCACCACCAGAATTTGTAACCACCATTTGCAGGCACATCACTGGCAACAATCTGATATTGGAAATTGATTGGCATTTCTTACCTCATTCCACTGATCTTTGCACCAGAGGATGTAAGGAGTAGATGGCCTTTTCGCGTCAGACCCGCTGCCGTTTTTCTTCTTGCTCTTCTTGTCTGGCTGCTCGTTATCTTTCAATATCTGGAAGTTCTGTCAGTAAAATAAAAAAAACACCTTGAGTGCCCAGAAATAAACCCCACCTGGCAAATTCCCTTGGAAATAAAGTTACTCACGAGGTTGGGCCTGAACTCCTTCAACTTCTGCAGTTTCTTAAGCTCCGCCTGCATCTTCTCTTGCTGCTTCCCCTTGTTCTCCAGCTCTTCGTCTCTGGCTTTCAACATCTCGTCTTTCTCCTTCAGAATCTCTTCGGTCTTCTCCTTCTCCAGCTTCAATTGCTTAAGCATTTCCTGCATCTGTTCCAACTCCTTGTCGAAGGAATCCTGCTTAGCACCTTTGGCCATCTTTCCTTTTCCCTTCTTGGTGGAAGAGAGGCTTGGGTGATTCTCTTTCATCTGACCGGATGTCTCCGAGAGAGGAGGAGGAACCGCACTAGAGGACCCAGTTAGCTCTTGAGCCTGGATGTTGGCATCGTTCGTCGATGCTGCCTTCGGCTTCAGAACTTTTTTGCTTGGCTTCCTGCCCTTTTTGGTGGGAATCGGTGAGGAGGAAGGCACTGCTACGTCGGCCATTGCTGAGAGTGGAGCTAGAGAGTTAAGAGTAGAGGCAACAGAGTAATAAAATGGATTATGGTGAGGGAGATTTAGGGGAAGCCAAGGGATTTATATCGGGAGGAGGGAAAGCAGGAGAGAGCGGTGGCGCAACGGTAAAAAAATTCAAAAATTTTCAAGCAGGGGATTTCCGGAGGCAGAGGCTTCAAAAGAGGAAATGACCGTTGGTTCCTCTGCCAATTTTTTATAACTTTGAAAATTGAAATAAATACTTTCCCCTTGTTAAATTAGAAAATCAATAAAAAGTTAGAAAATGGGTAAGAATTAAAGTCTCATTTTGTATGTGATATTTTAAATAATTAGTTATTCGATATATCGTGATATGGGGTGAAATTGACATTAAATTTAAAAAGTATGAATATTCTTGTTTGGTGTAGGATATTGAGTGGTGGGATTTAAGAATAATTAGATGTGATATGAATTCTGATTTGTAATATTAAAGATAAAAAAAATTATTATTATAATCCTTACTTATTTGTAACTATTAAATTATCTTGAGGGTAATTATATTTATTGAAAAAATATTGGAGTGATATTCAATATCACCAAATAATTAACTATTTAAACTCTGAAATATAAAAATATATCAAATAGTTAATTATGAGGTGATATTGAATATAAATATCATCCAAACCTATTTTTTAATAGGATGAGATATCAAGTAATTGTCGTTTGTACAGTCCAAACTCCATGCATAATCGATTGAATTTTTTGCTTCCAGAAACCCACAGATTTCCCACTTAACTATTCAAGTATCAATGTATAATTAATTGCCTGCAACAACCTAAATACTCCGTTTTGTGTTTAATTTACAATAGATCCTCTCCAAAAAAACAGATGTCCTTAAGTTAAGGTCTAAGGAACAGTTCAAGATAAAACAAAATGGCATGTTACTGAATCCAATGAATGAATAAATATAACACCATCATATCATTCTACAACACTCTCAAAAGGCACCCTCATACCAAACCCACGCTTTACCTTCTCAACCCTGTCGGATACAAGAAAGAAACACACTCAGCAAAAAGAAAGAAACCAAACAAAGTAGAGAAGAGAGCCGATGCGGAAACACAAGTCTGACTTACGTTGGAGCAAGTTTGCCAATCCCGTGAAGCTCTTTTCCTGTGTCATTGTCATAAAGTCTGCCATCTATTTCCAGTGTATAAAACTTGTGCTCCAAGGGTGGCAACCCTCTCTTGCAAAGCAGTTCCAGGTCTTGCTGATGGAGCTCTCTCCCATTCACAAACACCCCTGTGTTCCCAGCAGCACAGTTTCGTGGCATTGGGTAGTTGAACTCTTCTATGAATGGCTGCATCATAAACAAGCAATATCTTCTTCAATTTTTCATTCACTATTCATTGGTAATAAACCACACAGCATATTTACATATATGCAAAACTAATAATTAATTATGGGACTCACTGGAATCACCCCAAGGCAAGGCTGCCCCATTACACCCCAAAACCCTGCTCGGATATCGTACCTGGTAAACAAAGACACATTTAAGAATATATATATCGATCAGTATGCATGACAAACCAACAAATGAGCATTATTGAGCTAATGTTGTGAGACTAACCAGTAGTCACCCGCATGAATCAGCCCGGCTAGCTTCTCAGCCGTTGCCAATGTCTGTTCATGAATTGGCTGCCCATTGACAAACACATTAGCCTTCTTATTGTTGACGCTGTTGTTCTTTGCTTGTTGAGGAGGTTTGGCCAGATCCCTCAAGCTTTTCTTGAACACACCAGCAAAGGATGTTTCAATCCACCTGTGAATTGGGGCTGGTTTTGATTTGGACGTGTCTATGAAATCTACAGATGAATCCATGTTTACATAATCATTGAAGGAAAATTCCTCCTCTTTCCTTGAGCTCTGCCGCGAAGTGATTCTGCTGTCATTGGTTTGGTCTCTGGTGTGTATGATTCTGTCTCCTTTCCTTTGCAGGCTCATTCGTTCCCTGGAATCAATCAAATTCTCCTGGTATTGCAGTGTCCTCATTGATGGAGATTCATCATCTTTTACAGAGAGGTCAGTGGGAGAGGAGACTTCTCGAGGGACAACCATCTCCTCCAGGCTCTCCTCTTCCCCAGAAGACGCTGATGGGCTGCAAGATGATGATGATGATGAAAAAGCATGGTCCTCATTCTTCTTCTCAGATTCACAAGTTAGCACCTGCTCTTCTGTTGGGATACTTTCGTTTAACGTAGCTGATTGTACCTCAACATCACCAGAATGTTCACAAACATTCGCACCATTTTCACATGAGCCATCGACAATGTTGACATGTGATTCTGTTGTTTCTTCACAAACAGAAACCATTAACTTCTTGCTCTGAAATTCAAGCATCAAAACTACTGAACAGGATCCACATCTCACTTTGAGCTTATTCTTCTCCTGCATTAGGGTCTTTTTAGACAACTTAAGCAACTCAAAACAAGCACAGCAGACAATAAATGGAGCTCCACAGGCTATGGGACGGCAGAGTCTTCTATTCCTTTGAGCTGCCACTTTCCTTCTTGGATGGTTATCCTCCACGTTGGAATTGACCCCGCCTTGCCATCGTGGATGAATTTGCGGATGGGAACCATAACCATTGCCTCTTGTGTTATAACCATGTGAAGAGGCACTCATGGAACAAGAATAAGCAGCAGGCTGAGATTCAAACCTATGTTCTTGAGAGAAATTGCTCGAGAAGTAGCCACGAGGGGATTGCTGCTGCGAATGAGGAAATGGTGCTGGAATCATCACCTTATTATGCAAGGGGGCCCTTTCCATTTGATGCATATGTCCATGATGACCGTATTGCTGGCAAACACGGTCGCTGCCTGAAACAGCATAATGCTCATGAGTATTGTTGAGTTGCTGGCTTAACACATCCACCTTCCTCAGCAATTGAGCACGATCATGTTCTAGATTAGCAATTCTTGTAGTAGTAGATCCATCAAGAGGACCATGATCTCTCCTAATCCTCCCATAACCATATGAATTACTGTTCGAACATTCGCCTCCCATCATTCTATCAACCCCCCTTTTGTTAACAAGCTCATCAACATGTTGAGGTCTTACATATGGACGGTGAGTGCCGGAAACTCCATTATGTTCCCAACTAGTCTCGAAACCCTTTTGCTTCTCTCTCATGATCATCCTCCTTCTGTTGATAATACTATTATTACTGTCAACTGAACAAGCGTTGATCATCACATCAGAAGCTCTTTCCCTAAAGACTCGAGCTTTTTCCCTAGACGATAAGGTATTGGACTTAGGTCGGTTCATGGAAATTCCTTCTTCACTCTCTGATAAGCTCTCCAGTTTATCATAATTATCCCCTCCGTTCAAAGCTTTCGTCTTTGCTACAATCAAGAAAATTCTCTAGAAGCTTCAATACTATGATTTCAAATGTGGAAACAGACAAGGGTTTATGTATTGATAGTTTACCTCGAAGGACAGCACTGCAGCCACCGCACTGGTAGATAGAGAAGCCAGGGAGCTCTGTGAGCAGATTTCTGCACTTTGGGCACCGAACTAAACGAGATTGTAACCCTTCCGCCATTACTATAAATTTGTCAAGATTCCAGAAGGGAAAAACAAATAATCCTGAAATGAAATGTCAACAACCTTGAAATAGATTTCTTGTATAAACAATTCCAGAAATGAGGCAAGGAAGGTTCAACTTGCAGAGAAGTAAACAGAAGAGGACAAAGAGGAAAGCTTCCAAAGTCTGAGAGCTGACCAAAATCTTGCTTTCGCAGGAAACAAACAGAAAAGCACAGCTAACATGCATTCGTCCAAAAGAAGAATATGAACGATTCCCGAATCCAAGCACAAGCAGTGTGGTTTAAAAGGAAAGAGATTTTTTGGGGAGAATGTCAAAGGAAGGAAGGAAGAGGAATATGTCCAACAACACGGTAAGGAATTGCTGCTAGCTAATGCCTAATGGTCAAAGAAGGGAGATTGGGTGAGAGGGACCTCATTCGTTTTTTTACAGGGAGATGAAGATGAAGGTGGAGGAGAAGGTAGTGTAATCAAACTACTCCCACCACCATCAAAACCCCATAAGTCAAAAGTGTGAGCCCAAAAGCTAAAGTTTTTTTCTCTGTCCATTAATGAAAACAAAATCTAATAATATCTTCAAATTTGAACTCCAATCCTTCAAATTACCATCTTAAGTCAGAAAACACGATTTAATGATGAATATAAAAACAATTTGCGTTCAAAAATGTGACTGCTGTAGTTAAGAAGATAGCATTAATTATCCATTGTAAATGGCACGGCTTTCTGTCAAGACCATGAAAGCTGTGAAGCACCGCCAAACCCAACCAATCTCCATTAATGACCTTATCTTTTCTTTACTTATTGTCAAATGTCTTAATTTCTGTTTGACATTTGTCGGTATTACCTGTTTACTGGTGACAAGGTCCTATCATGCATGTAGAGATTATTTGTCCTGTTGACTTTATAATATAAACCAATGATCTTGGAGGCCTGGTTAAACAACACATTGTTCATTACTTGATTGAGGTAGAGCCGTTTTGCCTGGTTGACCCAGTAATAAGGCTCTACTAATTCATGCTGCTGTCAAACAACTTCTATCTAAAATGAACTAAAACACAGGAGCATCAGTGCAACACATGACCAAGTAAGATAATCTTTATTTAGATACGTTTAATGGAGTTTTTATGTTAGTTGGCTGGAATAGCTAGTTGGTTTGAGCATATGGTTGTTAACCACAAAGTCAGATGTTCAAACCTTCCTTTTAGTGTTTATTTTTTGTTACTGATCGGCAAATTTTCTTGTAGCGTTTATTTTTCGTTGTTGTTCGGAAAGTCATCTCTTTTTGGGCTCAACGCTCACTAGACAAACATTCGTATATGTAACTTGCAATCAACTGCTCTACTCCACGCACATAGTAACATAATATCTCCTTTTGGGCTCAGCTCACTAGACAGACTCTGCACTACCTGCTCAATATGTCCTCTCTCTATAGACTCTGAATTTAAACCTAGTATCTGACTAAATATGTTGGGAGAATTAACAAAAAAATTTGTTCTCACAGGCTCGCAACAGTACCTTTGAAGTTTAACTTCACGTCCATTTATATTTTGTGACCAGAACCTGACCTCCAATTTCGAGACTTGCCCTCTCCAGTCTATTCTCGACAAACTAATTCTCGTCTAGGGATACTCAGCTTGCATCTATGAACGGAAAAGGAAGAGGATTGCCTAATTGCACAAGTTAAGCCTGTGTAAAAACAAAACTATAGAAGCTAATCGCAAGGTACGACAAAATGTCACTGAAAACTGGCTCTGCTGCACAATTCTAAAACTTATCTGATCAATTATCCCTTAATACTAACATTATAAGGTGGTGATGCTATGATGGTCTTCAAAAGCCTGCTCCATAGATGATACGTTAATGTGACTGCCGATCCTCCTCAACTTCCTCTCCTGTTATGTACAGCAACCCCGATCAGTTTCAAACTTCCATCTACACTCTACAGTCAAAATATGCCCTCCTGCTGCACTGGGGAGGACTTGAACAGCATCACTTTTCTCATGCAGATTCAAGACTTCAGACCATTTTCCAGCCTGCACAAACTTGTCACCAGTCATCTCATCATTCTTTTCATTGTCTTTACTTGGATTGACCACCTCAAAATTTAGCATTTCTTTCGACACAGCTGAACTTGGAAATCTTTCCTCCTGTTCCCTGGATACTGATACATACTTTTGTTCTGAATTGCTAGCACCGCCATAGACAGGAGTCCCCAGTTTACCGTTGCAGCTGATATTTAAAGATAGATAATCGAGTATATCTGCCTTGGGATTCACATCGACCCATCTGTTTTGAATCCAGTCCCTGGAGCTCCTGACATGCTTCAGGGGAACATTCAGGAACTTGCTTTCACCTATCATTCACATCCAGTTTCAATCTGCATAATAATAATATTAATTTGACAATTACATATAGACAGGGAACGCGTCTCAAATGCATACCAGGTAGATAAACATGCAGACGGTCCTTTCCAGCTGCTGAAACCACACCTTCCCACCAACCGTCACTCCACCATGCATCAACTGCTGCTCCAACCTCAAAATTAGAGTTCCTGAGATCTTCAGGAGGACATGCCCGAACTCTTTGGCGGCCGTCACATCTTATACCCAGCTTATCAGGAGCAGCTGATCTAGTAGTAGGAACCCATTCCTTAAAAAAGAAAAAGCAGAAAGTTTCTTTATATAACACTGTCATTCATAAACGATGGACAACATACATACTATTGTCAACGCGTTTCATAACACTTGTTCAGTCTAAAACTATAGCTATATCAATTGAGACTCAATGGTAAGAAATGGACAGTTGCGTGACCCATACCTCTAGATTGCAAGAGCTTTCCACATCCTGTACATCAATGTACTGGACTTTCAGACGCCTCTTCGTAGCCTCCAATACCTTGCACCTAAACCAACATCCTCTAATGCCACTGTCTTCACACAGCAACTCTATCTTTTCATCCACCTTGACAGTAAAAGGAAATAGGATTCGAGGCACGACAAAATTTCTGCTCATGCTACGCCTTGCCAACCGAAACGTCAGCTTGGGAAACATCGACGGTTGGTTGACTGTGGAAACATCTGTCAGATTGTAACCAATTTGGCTGCCCTGTTGAGCTTTGGCCCCTCTCTTTCTCTTGCCATCAACTCTTACATGAACATCATATGGTAATTTGTTTAGATCATTGCACTCGCCATTTTGCTTGGCAAGATAAGCAACAATGGATTGATTACTGTATCCATTCAATTTCGTAAGAGCAAAGGGTTTGATTTTGTTGTTTTTGAGCTGCCTAAAGCACATATGGACAGCCGATGATGATGAATAGGGCTGCGCATCTGCCACATATTTCTCAAAATGCCAAGGTGTCAAGACAGTTGTACAACTGTCTATACACTCTGTACTAATTACCTGAACATGAGATGTAATGACTACTTCTCTAGGATGCAGATTCAGCTGAGGAATCAGATTATTCAATTCCTGGCTGAGGTAAAACCAACGCACTTTCACCTTTTTCTTTCCTTTCTTGTCTTCATAGAGATCTTCTAAGTATCCAAGGTAGTGTTCTACTTCTTCGGCCAAGACAAACACAAACGAATGCACCTATCCATGTGGTGAACCCATTAGATAATGGAAGTGAAGATGGCATAGTGAAACGATTAAAGGACAGTATATAACTACATATAGGATGCGGTAGGATAAGTTTAGATATGAGATTTAGAATTAAAAGCTGCCAAGATAAAGAAATCAATGCACCTAGAAATTAAAGAAACAGAGCCATATAGTGATACATACTGGTATGGTAGTACCATCCCTTGTAAATGATGGATAGTGCTTCAGCTGTTTAGCACAGATCCCAGCAACACCAGACCAGTCAATGCTTGCTTTTTCGACCTTCAGTTTTCTCTGAGCCTGCATATTGATGATAAATTTAAATACAATGCTCAGAGAGAATGCCTACATCCTTTTTATTTGGCAGGGGGCAGACAGTAGAAGCTTGCTTACCACATGCTCGGGAAAATAAGTATTAAAAGGAGCTAATCCAGTAACTGGTTCAAAAGATCCCACCAAGTCATTGTTGTACCCGTTAATCTCCGAACCTGCCACAAACGTTTCAGTCTTTCATATAGCATTCTATGTGCAAGCTAAGGGACTCCATACAACAGGGGAGAAGACAGAGATCGGATAAATGAAATTTTGAAATAAAAAATAACCAATGGCATTTATAGCATATATCATAGAGATGGAAGCAATAAGGGGAACAAAAAGCTTCTACTGGAAACGAGTAGAACATCAAACATAATTCGGTAAGTTGATTCACTTATGCATCCTATTTAATTTCTATAAGCCAAGTCCTTGCCTCAACTCCATTAAAGAAACCAAATGTCCAATTTACAGAAGATATCACTAAGCGCATGAATTTAAGTTTTGCTTCCCGATCTGGCCGTAAGCCACTTTAGGAAGAAAGAATTCATTGCTGGCCATCACACTAAGGTTTTTAACATTAAGGAAGACAGCCTCTTGTTATAGCAGTCTTAGCTCTGTTCTGAAGAAATTCTCTGCTCTTCCCCTGAGACACACTAGCCCAACACTTCATTCTTAGCTAAGAGAAGATACATTATTTGAAAACCAATTTAGCGTGGCTTATATACATGTTTCGAATTCAAACCCTGGAAGACCAAGATCCTGATTAGAAAACAAGAAGGCTAAACTATTTACTCAAATGAATAGGCCAGCCATCATGCACCTCAGCACAAATCTACACAACTTATGATTTTTACCTGGAACCATGTTACCCCCGGATTGCAATTGACCTAAAAAGTTGTGTATCATCTCAATCTGAAGAATTCTCTAGATCACCCTCACAATTCTGGAGGATTTGTGTCCAAACCACCACTAGACCTACCCACTACAGTGATATAGCATATAAGTAGTCTAGCCTGCTCAGTCCTAAACGTGTACGCATGCAAGCGCAGGTCGTGCATGCATGATACGTGGCGCAAAGAATCGGATACGATCACGTGACATCAAAATTAAAGACAGGTTTTGAAAACAAGATACAGTGAATCTGGGGCTCTACGAGCACGATTACCATGCTGCATACCCAAATAAACGTCTCTTATTCAAGTAGTAAATGATTCTGCATTTTCCATATAAACTCAAGATCAGTAATACGCAACCGGCAACTGTCAAATCTCTTAAGTAACTGCCATATTGAGCTTTTCAGCATACCTTCATGATAGATATCAACACCAAAATGATAATTAAGTATTAAACTGAGTAACAACAAAAACTAGATAGAAAATGTAGAGCAAGCATTTCATTTTGGATCATTTTACACTTATCAAGTAGCAAAGTGTTTCCTTTCTTCTCCTTCATTTTCTTTGTGAAGTGAAGTATTAACTCCTAAGGGAAGTGTTGAAGTCACCTAATTGACTAATAGTACTAGAGATCAACTTGACAATGAAATGTAGAAACAGCTAGGAATTTGAGTTTTCAACATAACAAACAAAGTAGCTAGACAAATTCCTGTGCCAGTTACCTTCTCCTGGGCCTAATGCACTCTCCTACTTCCTAAAAATATTGAGCAATGTCTTCTAACCAAACAGAAGTCCTCGTGTAACGGTTTACTGCTTTCGTAAAGCTATTGATAAGCAAGCAACTTATTATACTGCCAGAAAGGAACCCTAATAATCAGAACACATGCATTTGTCAGCCCTAAAAAAAAGATAAATTCCACCAAATCCTTCATCAAGATCGAATACATACAACATGATCAAGCAAGAAAAATGAATAATAATAAACTTTCATATAGCACGAGAATGGAAAGAGGTCAAATGTGATGACTAAGATTATAACCCTCCAGCCCCCATCCAGAAGTGGTTCTTAAAGCTACAACACCCGATTATTACTCATCATTCAAACTAGAGGTAACCATAGTCAAGATCGTCTGAGATTGCAAGGGCAAATCAAACTATATACCACAGCTGCATTCCAATAACCAAAACCAGCAATGGTGCAACCAATCAAGGTCCTGAGCTAGTGTAAGAAATCAATACATACCAACAACACCACGCTCACTGGACACCATGCTTGCGAGCCAGTCCACAACTTCTCGCCGTGCTCTCCACTTTGTAGAAGCATCGACAGAGAGACTAGGTCCATATATCTCCAAGAACCCATCAGAAACAACGTATATCATATGCCTAATACTCCTCTCAGTCCCTATCACGGCGAGCACAGACTCGCCCAGAGCATCTTTCAAGTAATAGTGAACCACTCGGCTACCTTTTTCATGACAAATAATGTGTTCTTCCCATTCCACAAAAGTAACACTATCTACATCCATCTCAATAAGGCATGGAGATTGGACAGATGGGAGATAATATCCTAAGGTGCAAACTTCACCGTTTTCTGAGGAAACCCTGGAAAGATACAGTCAATTTAAGCCGCTTTGCTAACATCCATCATTGAATATCAAGGAAGAAAGACGGCCCCATCTGAAAGAACTCACCTTGGAGAGGGAGGGAATCCACATTCAAACGACCCGCTTTTTCGTTTCGGAAACATAAGAACTGGACAGCCTTGCTCAGTTTGGAGAAGACCAAAGAGTCTGAGACTGAAAGGCGGCGGCGGCGGTGGATGATTCTGCGTGTTTCAACTTTCAACAACCAGCTGATAAAAAGAACACAAAGGAAAAAACAAGGAACGGTACGGTTCTTCCTTGAGGGTTTTCCGAAGGGTTTTCAGCTAATGCGGATAATTTTTTTTTATGACAGCCAAACAACACAGTGTTGAAAAGCTTCAAAACTTTGTGTTCTCAAATTGTAACCCGCGGAAAAGGGAAGAAGAAAAATAGCCAGAGACAGGTCAGGTGAAGGAGTAGCCTTCTTTCTTGCTTGCCTTTCGGCTTTCCCCCTTCTCGCGAAAACGTCTTGCGTTTCGGTGGCGTTTCGGTGGCGTTTCAGGCTCGTTTTGGATTTGTATGTTATCGATGGATCAGTAATAGCCAAATACTAATAGGGAGCGAAATTGAACTTTCGTAGTGAAGTATGAGATACGGATTATTGGTCCACGAGGATATTTCGGGATAAGATATTGCATATAGATAACAGGAAGAAGAGAACTGTATAGCTTCACCCAAAACCTCAGCAACAGAGAGAGAGAGAGAGAGAGAGAGGTCAGAGGAGGAAAGAAAAGCTTCCAACAATCAATAAACACCCGAACAGAAAATGATTTGAGCTTTCCTGCCAAGAAAAAAGAGCTATGAAGGCCATATCTGCAGTCCAATCCTACAACCAGTTCCTTCACCAAAAGACAACTCCTTTCCCTCTACAAAGCCATTCCCAGCGTCTCCTTTCCGTCAATACCCATTTTCCCTCAAGCTATCCTCTGAGAAGAAACCTTGTTCTCACACAAAGCAAAAATCCTCGTGAAGATTCTGATGTTGATTGGGAGCAGAAGGCATCAAGATCCACGGCGCTACTGATGAGAAGTGCAGCAGCAGCAGCAGCTGGGGCATCGATTGGGTTGGCGGTGTTTTGGATGTTCGTTGATGAGCATAGCAACAAGGCGCTGGCTTTGGGGCCAGGAGGCCCATTCATGGAAGAAGAGTTTTGGGACAATGTGAGGAGGTATGCCCTTTACGCACTCACTGTCAGCACTGGTGCGCTTTACACTATCCTGCTACCGATTGTGGAGCTGCTCAAGAACCCTATCTCTGCAATTTTGGTATTGGTTATTCTAGTTGGGGGGTTTTACATTGTGTCACAGGTCGTCTCCGCCATGGTTGGTCTCTCTGATTTCTCCTACTCCTATGCTTATTAATACATACTACATACAGCTTGTCTTGTCTTTTTTGGATTGTTTTCTATGAGCTATTTGCTATATGCCATTGGGCCAAACAATTTGTATAACTAAACATGGTTCATTGGTGTTAAAGGTCCCATCTTTAATAGTAAAATCGTCTCATCTGATGTCACAACCTCTGAACTTAGTAGTTGTGGCTTGTTAAGCGTGCTGATATCCGGTTTGACTCTGAAATGGGGATGGTTTTGTGGTTTGGTTTATAGTTTCACTTTATGAACAAACATGTTTAGTTGATTAATACTTGCGTTCATCAACAATCAAACCCGGGCCATAACATTATAATAATAGATGAGTGAACACAATCATGTAGTTGGAGTTCCTCGTGGTAAAAAAAAGGGGGGGAAACAGGAGATAGGTTGGATTTCAAATCAACAGGAAGAAACAGAGGAAACAGAGAGAGGGTAGCGGAAACTGTTGGCATACTCGAAGTAGAGGGAGGAGCTGGGAGCGAGGGGCTGACCATTGTTGACGAGGCAGTCGTCATAGTTGAGACGGCGGAATACAGTTGGGTTAACGAGCCTGTATGAGCTGAACCAGCCGCAGCTAACGTGGATGTTGGCGATGCAGCATCCTGCAGATACGCCAGCGTTGAGGATCTGGACGGAGAATGCTGGGATGCCGTTGGGCAAAGGAGCCGATGAGCCTTGGTAGATTACTATGTCTTCCTTGGAGCATTCTCCTCCTATCCTGTTCTGCCCACCGCCATAGTCCTCGTCGTCTTCTACAAAATTCAACAATTAATTAGATTAGTATACCAAACTCGCAAACAACGCTAGCCACTCTTCACTTCTTGCTTTTCTAATCAAATGGGCCAGAATGAATGATAATGATCTGGTGGGCCTTCTCGTATATATAAAGAGACACATCACATCTGTAGGTGAGGGGTATGAATGACCCAATAGTGAGAAGAAGCCCAGAAGGACAAGGGCGCAAGGGCGTCCCTCGACTCCGAATGAGGGCCGGATATTTATTATTTAAAGATGAAATAAATAATTAATGCATGAGAGTGAATTGATACAAGTTGAAGTAATAACTAATTACCAGTAGTAATAGGAGTACTAGTGCGGTTTTCCATGGAGAAGATGATTGGAGCACCAGCAGCCTCATTTACTACATCTACACCACCACCACCGGCACCTTCTGCTTTGCATACCTCAACTACTACCACCACCACATTTATTTAATTATATATATATATATATATATATGTAGTTATATTCATGCATGGGAGATTTTGAAAACAAGGCCAGCTAATCCATATATCTAGTAATCAATGTATGTAGCTGTAGCAATAAATGGAAAGGGAAGAAGACCTTAGTTAATTGGCGTATGTAACGTAAAAGGTGGAACATGACTGAGTACTGACTACGTCCATCTAATTAAGTACGACAAACAAATTATATATTGTGATTTGCTCCTAATTAATTAGTTCTAGCTATGGACATTTGTCTGAGCTAGTTAGGTTGCTCACATGCATGGTTTTATTTTAATTTAACGGTAAGACTATATTAACTCATTCTCAGGAGTCAGGGTCTGAACCATGCATGCTGATATTGCGTGTACGGAGGTATATAATACAAGGAAAATATCAGGCCACCTATATATTAGATGTATGCGTTTAGATTGAAATTGCTAGAGTTTGGAATGTTGGGTGCATGAGGATTGACAGGATCTTTTTAATAATGAGAAAATATTAAGTAGCTAGGCGGAAATACAAGATATTAACAATCAAGGGAAAAGAAACCGTAGGTACGTACCATTTGGACCAAACAAAGTAGAAGATACTATAATGGCAGCTGCAAGCAAGAATACGCCAGAAACACGGTACTGAGCTCTGATCACCATTATCGTATATTATAATCAATATAGCAGGGGAAAAGCTAGCTAGCTGCAGTGTTAGAAGATATATGGGGAAGTAAGTAGCTAGCTACTAATTAAAACATCAAACTGATGAATGGAGATTTACAAATCATGATAAGAAACTCAAGGAGCTTACTGCTGAGAGAGGAGTAGAAGTAGAAGAAGAAGAAGTGACCACTAGTTACTCGATAAACTTAGCTGCCAACTATACCTACTTATATAACAATGAGGAGGAGGAACTATTACTGCCCAGTGCCCATGTATTCATTTTATGGGAAATCGTGTACCAAATTTAACCAAATCCAGAAGATCATCATCTATCATATATAACTGCTACCGACTCATACTATTAGTGTAATAAGACAATTTGATTTGTTATATTACTATATGTGACTAATATAAATGTATTTTACCTCAAATATATTATTTGTTTCAAACAATCCTATAAATAAATATCATACAAATACAAGATATAACCGATTACATATTAAAATAATCAGTATAAATTATTAAAGACATATAGTGCCTCAAATTAAAGACTAATGACAGACACAATTATCTATCCATATCCAAGTTTATATCTACTAGCATATTTTGTAGATGTATAAAAATGTAAAACCAGCTGGTACTTGATCCTATCCTATATGTATGACGACTTATTAATCAGTCAAGTTGCACGATGAGCCTTGATTATATCTCCACCAACAAGATATTCAATTTTCTTTTGTAATATATACCATCATCACCTTGATAATAATAAAACATCCTTTAATAAGAACCACAAGAATTAATATTTAATCCCTGGGGTCATGATCTCGCATGGAGTACACGTGTAAGTTGATGCCCTTTATGAACTCAACAGTTGACTACTCTGACTCAGCCATTTTCTACCTCGGGGTTCGATTACACGGAAATACCCTCTAATGTTCATTATAATCACTAGTTTACCACCACCTCTTTTTTCGTGTGGACTGGACACAAGACGAGAACAAAAGGGCAATCCTGTAACTACAGAAAGCTAAAAAAAACAAAGAGAAAAGAAAAGCCAAGTATAATTAATATAAAAGTTATCTCACAGATTCCGGTGGCCAACAAGTCGGAGTTGCCACTCTCGTTCGAGGATGAGGCTTTGAGAGCCGATGATTTCTCCGGCACCCAACACCCACCGTTGCCATCCATTCCACCATCACCACCCTCACTGCTGCTGCTGCTAACACTACTACTACTACTAGCTATATATCTATCTATCTCTTTCTGTCTGTCTCTGTTTCCATGGAATCATACTACTTCTTCTTCTCCTTCTTCTTCTTACTTCTTCTGGGAACATAGGCTGTGATGATACGTCCAGAGAGTTTTTAATCGGACGGCGATTTTTGAGGTGCAGGTCTCAGTTCACTAGGTCTGGCTGTTGGGCGTGGCGATCGAGGCTGGCAGAACTAGCTGCTCCGATTTCGCAGCCATCAACTGCCGGTGATCATGCGGGCTTCCTACCTTGGACCACCGCCGTCTGATTAACAAATGGAAGATCTGAGCCCTACGAAATTATTCACATTTTCAGTTTTTTTTCCAAGCTAACTCTACTGTTTACTTGGCATTTTTAATCATGGGTTGATGTCTTCACAACTCTGTATCCGTTCCAGCCAGTCAGCCACCGGCAAACTTAAATTTTGTAACAATAATTTACACATGAACTTGTTCCCCCATGCATATTTATGCTTGGCTTCTTTAAGCCATAACTGAATGCATATACATAGTCAGTGAAATGAAGCTGTGAACTGAAATGAATCTGTGTTCACAAGATTCATGTAATTTACAAGACAGACTACCTTCCCAAGTCCTAACACTTACCACATAATTGCTGTCAAGAGTCCAGATTCATGCATAAATTAAACGTTGATCTTAAGTGATGGGAAGTGTGAGTTCGTATATGACGAACGCGGCTAACTTGCAGGGAGCCGATCGACAATTAATCCAGATCTCCGGCCGAATTATCGGCGTCAAGACGGCGCTGAATGGATATTCTGTGGGCTTTTTTAGAGGTTGTATGGATTCTACTCAGCTCCGACTGTGTTTTGAGGATCTTTGAAATTTGGGCAGACCCGACCTTAATAAGGCCGAGAAATATTTGGGCCAGGCCCGCACCTTTACAGACAAATATAATCCCCAAGTATTTTTCATTAAAAATAAATGAATTGTAGGGACTTACAGCCTGGGTCAAACTATCCCCAAAAGGTCAATATATCACTGAATTATCGCGGTATATCTCTACACGGTTCATATCTCTAATTTATCGTTATCGCCAATTTATCGCGTTTCGATTTTGGTTTGAAGAATACGAAACGTTTCGCGTTTCGAGGGTTTTTTCATTTTCTCTTTTTCCAACTTACCCGAGCCATCTGCCGTGGCGTTTCGTTTTTTGTGCCGCAAATACGAAACGTTTCGCTGTGTATCGAAATTTTCTGCGTTTTTATCCATTTTTGTTTCTTTTTTCGGAGCTGCAGTTGCATCGCCGCTCGTCGCTTCTCTGCATAGATTTCAAATCTCAATCACCTTAAATATTAACTTTTAACTCCTCTTCACCCATTCTCGAACTATGTTTTTTTATTCCTTTGAAAGGATATGGATGGATCCAGATTCAAGTCTCCCCTATGAGTACGTCTCCATAATCACTAATCAATCGGGATAAAAGCAGGTTTTTTTTTCTGAATCTCTATTTGACGTCCTAACATTCGAATTAAATAACGCCCTAACTTGAGTAAATGATAATATTATCCTTTTGTAAAATTGAAATCCATATAAAAAATGGTGTATAATGACTAACTCAAACACAATCAAACACTCACAATGTCAAAAAGAAGCCTGAAACCTGAAGTTGAAGATTTTGTTTCAGGGCTTTTGTATGATCAACTTCAGAAGGAAGTCATAAATTTAAGGAAAGCATGTGAGGCGAAAGATAATTGCTTGAATGCTAAAGATCAGAAAATCCAGGTTTTGTTTGTTAGTGGTTCCTGAAACCATTCATTTCTCACTCTTAGAAACAGAAAATCGTTACCCTTTCTGATGTTGTAAATTGTATGCAGATGTTGATGAGGAAGGTCGATTCCTTAACAAAATCCATTGAGGTAGAGTCCAAGAAACTGAAGAGAGAAGCAGCAGCAGCAGCAAGGGAAAAGGAAACTGGATCAGCAAAGTTGGATCAAAGTAGAAAGACTGCTGCATGTACAAACCAATATTGAAGGTGATATTTGGCAATACTTGTGATCATTTGAATTTAAGCAGGTAATGTGAGTTTTGTTGAGAAATGCTGAATGTGCTAGACTAAGGAGAGTGATGGTACAGAACTGAGGAAGTAAAACAGCAGAGGCATCTCTCCAGGTCTAATTCCCTAATATACACGTTCAGTTCATAGAAGAAGAATGAATCACTCTTCAAAATGCAGTTGATGAAGCAGTCAGTCGTCTAGATCCCCTCAAGGTTTCTGAACCTCAGGAATGGTAGCCTTAAAAAGAGTGAGCACTCTGCACTTCATTGTACACATTCCACAAATTGAAATCTTTAATTTTAAATCAGATGTTCTATGTCAAATCCATCAATTAATATGTCACTTTTTTTCTTTTAGGTATGTAAAGCATAGATTGCTAAGAGTAACTGGTTATTACATAATCCACCACACACCAAAAAAAGAAAAGAGAAAACAGCTTAATCTTTTCTACTTTTTATTTATTGATTGAAAGTTTGTCGACAACTCTTATTGTAAGTGTAACCCCTAAGCAATGGATTATGAAGTGAAACTAATATCCCACTACGCCAAATATTATGTCACCCGATGAAAGAAAAGAAGAAAATACATGTGCACTGAATCAGGCCACGTGGGTGACGCACATCGTTTCCGCCACCGACTGTTTCTGTTTCACATGACGACGCAACCCGATGGATTATCGTCGCTAAAGCACTCCCCTCCAGTGACGTAATAGCCTCCTCCTCTGTGGTATCCTCCACCACCTCCCCAGCTGTCGTAGACGGGTCTTCCGTAGCACGGTGGCGCCGGTAGCATGCTGTAACACGGGCCGACCCCACACCCTCCGTAGCAATTCCTGCAGCAGGACTGAATCTGAAACCCTCCTGGAGGCGGAGGACCGGGTTGAGGTGCCGGGGCAGGAAGAGGCTTCGGAGCAGGATCGGGCAGTTTGGGTTTCTCTGGGACTGGCACCACCTTGGGCTTTTCAGGCTCTTTGGGCTTCGATGGCGGAGGTTTGACGATCTCGATTCCCTTGATCGATTCCCTGCCTTTGCAGCAAATCTTGTCCATTACCTTCTCCGGACTGCAGCAGAGTACCGTGATTAACACCCGATTCGCCTTCTCGTCGAACACTTGATTCTGGATTTCTGGTGTTCCCATCCAAGCAAATAATAAAATTAACAAAAATGGCGAATGAACTTCTTACTGTACACAAACAAAGTACTGCTCATGATCAGTGACACAGACACATAAAGAAATATTGATATATTATTATGCTATGTATTCCGATGAGTACGTGGGATTCCGCAGAGGACTTTCTTTATCTTCTTGCGGCATCTGTGACAGTCCAGATCTACCTTGATCACCATCGTTGTCAGCTACAATTATTAATCATGTAAAAAGGAAAACAATTTCTCGTTAATCAGAAAACAGGGGACGGAAAGGAAAGCAAGAAGCAAATATAGGTATTGAAGATAAGATGGATCATGTAGGTATATATATATATAGAGAGAGAGAGAGAGGGAGAGAGAGAGAGAGCAGCAGCAGCAGCAGACCTTTTGTTCTCCTCCCATGGCTGTAGGCTGCTTAGAGAATTGAGAGGGGGAAGAAATAAGGGGAAAATGAGTTTGTGAAGTGGAATAATGAAGATAGAAAGCTGAGAGGACACTTGGATACAGATATGAGAAAGGCAAAATTATTTGTTGGAATTTGGAACTTAATTAAGCTAGCTGGTTTATTGTGCGATCTGGTTCACACGATAATGATATGAGAGGACTGGGGAGAAAGTTTATCGTAGCCAAAGGCTAGCTAATTTGTACCAACCATATATGAGTATGATTGTATGAGTATGACATTATTGACATTGACGCTGCCCTACCATCATTTCAGCAGGACCAGGATATACATTATAACATGGCAATACGCATTAATTTTTCATAAACGATATAATATATGGTAATAAGCATTATTACACGTAAGAAAACAACTCACGGACGCAGATTATTACTGTATCAGCAGAGCAGAGTATACAGATTTGATGAAATGGAGATCATGGATATGTGTTGTCGTACAAACTTCCATCAAGCCTAGACACATGTACCGTCAGCAGTGGATTTCATATGTGCAAGTGGTGGAATTAACAGTGAATCACCACCTTTGATTGCCCATCTCACCTTCCTCGCCATCACACGATTTTATCCCATATGAAGAAAAAGAAAGATCCAAAAAAATAAAGTGCTACCTAGCTATTGAACTACGATTAAGAAATATATAAATTTATATATTGACACACGTTTGTTGAAGATATATACATGTGATAATATATGATCAAGACTCTTACCCTACTATATAAAATTATGTTTATATCAAACCATGCTCTTGTAAATTCAATGTGGCCCTAATGGTGCTTTTCTTCTTCCTGTCTTAAGCCTATAACAATTAATCTACTTATTTAATTTCAATAATAGGTCATCATGGAGTAACATCATTGGTTTCATTGGATGCTAGCAATATAGAGCAAGATTTTGAATTCGGATTCATCACACTTCATATACTAATATAGGTAATATAGTATCTTTTTGTTTTAAAAACTAATTTAATAATAGTAGACCACCTATAATCCGGAACAGATGTATGCTGGAATGATGATGTAGAAATATATGAATGATATATTCAAGTGGAATAGCACATTTAGTTGTGTTGTCTATTGGCAATTCAAAAATACCTAACTCAATGCAGATCCAAAAGGTAACTGGGGTGAGTTGCAGCAGCCGGCAGCTAGCATGGACCACCCTTATGCAGTTATGCTAAATGCATAGGCCCAGGAGCAGTGGTAGTCTCGCGATCAATACCCTTCCAAGGAAGTCCATACAGATGCCCAGAAAAGGGCCCAAGCAAAGGGAGTGAAAGCCCAGTTGGAAATTAAGTTTGGCCGGTTAGGCAAACCAAATCCATTGACCGGAACAGAAACACATGCCATGCCATGCAATGGACATCGGTACTGTTTGCCCTACAACTATGTACACGCCCTTTGCCCTGTTTTCAATGGATGAATTTGAATCACTTGGCTAAATTTGATATATTAAGATTAATCACGTGTCGAAATAAGTCTTCAATTTCTTTGTCTTGCTTGGAACTAGATCATTATTTTCTGTTTTCACCTTTTGGACTTTGGTTTCGATCTATGAATTTATTCGTCTTAACAATCAATATATAGAAGTAAAGTATAAACTTGTAAATTTGATTGAGCTATCTAATCTAGTTGCAGTTTTCTTAGCCGGAAAAAGAGTAGTCACATTAGTTCCAAAATCGATCGATGTAATTAATAACAATGTTTAATTAATGAAGTAACAATACTGAGTTTGGTTGGCTCTAATAACTGAGTAAGTGAGCCTCGTTCACATCGCCCTCACACAAGCCGCTGCCACGTTGCAGCTGCCTGGTTTCACGATTTGGCCATTCTATGAAAGTTGACACTTGCCAAATTAAATTCCTCCATATATAGAAGAAGAAAAGAGAATATATCGCATTATCATAATAATAATGGCGGAGCATGCAGCAACAGCCGCTGGTGGGTTTCATGGCTATCGGAGCAGCAGCACAAGGCCCAGGCCTTCCTCCCCAACAGCAACAGCTACAGGTATCTACCTGCTTTAATTAATGATTATTATAAATTAGATGCTATTTAAGTACTCATGTCCGTGTTCTAATAATGTAGACACCATACTACTGATCTTCCAAGTTTAATAGTTATTCATCGAGATCAAGAGTCCAATTTCTTGCCCTTGGCAAAAACTCAAGGACGTACATTTCTCTGTGTGTGTGGTGGATTAGTGTTCTTGCATGCCATTAAGTTAAACCACATACAAATGCTTCACTCACCACTTCATTCATTGTATTTGAGAGATGTATCATCTCTTTTTGTTAGGTAAAATTTTCATCACCTCTCTCTCGGAATAAAATGCCAATTGAACTATATCTGGATCCATAGTTTTCTTCCAACTTAATTACGGCTCATGAATTGATTTTTTTTTTAATTAATTAGGTAGCATATTATATATACACATGTTTTAATATGGATGTTGAAAGAAATAATGAAATATAAATATAGCTAATTACTTAATCTCTATCTACATTAAAATAAAATATAAAAAAGGAAAAGAACCAATGACAGAAGATGCATGGAGGACCAGACAGACAAGACATAGGAGTGAACAAGTGGCAGGCAGCATTTCATGCAAGTTATACTTATTACCTCCCAAAAAAAACAAATGGCATCCATGCATTGCAAACTGCAAGTAGCTAGGCCATCAAGCATTCCTCTTTCCACTTTTCTAAATTAATTTCATATTCTTAATTTGGTTTTGCAGGGAAGTTGCCGGCAGAGACGAGCATGAGGGTGCAAGCGGAGGTCAACAACAACACTAACATGAATAGGAGCAAGTCGATTGAGGCGGAGGAGTGCACGGTGAGGGAGCAAGATCGGTTCATGCCCATCGCGAATGTGATAAGGATAATGAGGAAGATACTGCCTCCGCACGCTAAGATATCCGACGACGCCAAGGAGACGATACAGGAATGCGTGTCAGAGTACATAAGCTTTATAACCAGTGAGGCCAATGAGCGTTGTCAACGTGAGCAGCGCAAAACCATTACCGCAGAGGATGTTCTATTTGCCATGAGCAAGCTTGGTTTTGATGACTACATCGAGCCACTCACCCTTTACCTCCACCGTTTTCGTGATCTTGAAGGAGCAACTGCCTCCTCCTCCACTGTTCGCGTGGCTGATCAGCACCTGCCCTCTCTCAAGAGGAACAGCATTAATGGTGGTCTCATGCTCGACTACTTGGCCTCTAATTCCTCCGGCTCATTTCATCACCACAACCATGGTGTTGGTGGGCTTTATGGAGCTAGTGGGTCCCATATTTCCAACCCTTTGCCACGCGGCAGTGGCACCAGTAGTAACGGGAACCACCACCACCAACACGACCATCCAAATTTTGGTCACCACCAGCAGCAGCATAAGTGAAAAGTGATGCAGGAAGCATGTGTTTTGCTTTTCTATATAATAAAAGGGTGAAAATGCTAATGCCTACTAGTGGCATTCTAATTATGTACTAAGCAATATGCATAATAAATTGTGTACTGAGAAATATTCTCTTAATAATCAGGCCGACTGTTCTGCATGCGTTTCTTGTTAATTTTGAAATATGAAAGCAATGTCTAGCTAAGCTAATTCAGTGGATATTCAATCCCCAGGGGAGGTCGAAATGAATTTTGCTCGGCTGAGTTCATTAGTTGAAATCGATAGATGGTATAAAAGATTTTAAGGCATACTAGGGTGCAAGGTTCTCGCTCAAGGCAGGGATGAAGCCTCATGAGCTTGATTTCTAAGTTATTTGAATGATTTCCTTGGTCGTCTCTCTCTCTCTCTGTCCAAGTCATTTTGTTTTGAATACTCTTTGTTTTTGGTAGTAGTTAGTCTTGGACTCTTGGTTTTCTAGCTTAATTTTTAATATAATACCACTTTTCTACCGGGCCGTTGCATTTGCGTTGTGCTATTTAATTATTTAGCTGAAGGGCCGGTCAACTGTCAGTTAGACCTAAGAACATCTTACTCTGACTCGTTATAACATTCTTACCAAATGAAATTTACAAAGCGACGTAGAGACTAGATGACATCTTTTTACATATCAAAATAGACTTGCATTGATGGGATAGTGATTTTTGCCCGAAAATTTGAACTTATAATTTGGGGTATGCAAGAACAACTCGACAGTGTAGAGTCTGCCGAAGCACGCACAAAAGCCGAGCTCTAAAAAAGGAAAGATCTTAATTAATGCCATGCTCAATTCTCTCACCAGTTACCACATCTAAGAAATCAACCGTGGAAGCATATCAAGCAGAGAGCAAAGAAGCTTGAGGTTGCCAAGTTCCAGAATGATATCGGCTATTATGAAAGAAGGATGAATTTGCAAGTAGCTTTACCAAGCTACTACTACGAAAGAAGATGCAGATGCACGTGGTGTGGACTCTGGAGCAATTTGAAGAATGAATATGACCCCAAGTTAGCCAAGCTTTTGGAAGAGAGAGACTTCGGGCTTTGGCCTCTGATAAAGTCAATGATTTGCTTTGTTGTTGGATTTATCATATATCAGGCTCAATACCACCGAATCCTAATTTTTAATATTTCGTTATTGTTTATTTGCATTCCTTCTGTAGATCGGTCATCCATCATCATTCATCAGCCAGCCCAGCCGGTTGAAGAACAAAAGGTCAAAAGACTCTGAAAGTCCAACGCTATACGCGCAAGAAAAGCAAAGGCAGTTCCTGAACAAATTCAATTTTATAACCAATAATAATCCCTTAAACTTGTCATTAGAAAAGTAGTTTAACTTTCCGAGTAGCTAAGATTCAAATTCTTCTTTCAATTTCAGCCTCCCGGTCTTCACATTTCAATTCATCCTCACCCCATTTTCTCAGCAACCTCCCGTTTCATCGTTGCAATTCATTTCTAGGGTTCTCTTTATCGCTGCTCAACCATTTTTTCCTTTCCAATTTACCAAATCAAATCCTTACCGCCTTCCTTTCCTTCCATATTTCATTACTAGTTTGTTTTGGGACCTTTCCTATCATATTTCCATCTACTCGATTATCTGATCCTTTCCTCTAATGTGTTTCCCTTCTCTTGTTCTGCTTCTTCTCTTCACTAAATTTGCCATCTTTCCGACTATCTTCTGGCTCTTTAAATGGATTCGTGTGAGCCCCCCTGAGTTTCGGAATCTATGCTCACTTTAAAACCCCATTTTATTTACTGCTCCACTTCTTTGTTCCATTTACGATTATCATGTGAAGTTAAATAGTAACATATAAGACGATCCTGTGTTTCCTCTGTTGTAGCTTTTCAGTTTGAGTTTGTTGCGTGCCGACACAAAAAGTAATCTTTTTTCTTCAACATCATTTTCTGCATTTCTGGGATCAGCTCATTTTGAAGATGAAGCTTGTGGTTCGAGTAATAGAAGGCAGGAATTTGCCGGCAATGGATCCAAATGGGTTGAGTGATCCTTATGTGAAGTTGCAGCTGGGAAAGCAGAGGTTCAAAACTAAAGTGGTGAAGAAAAACTTGAACCCAAGTTGGGGAGAGGAGTTCAGTTTCAAGGTTGAGGACTTGAAGGAGGAGCTTGTGATTTCCGTGTTGGATGAGGATAAGTATTTCAATGATGACTTTGTTGGCCAGCTGAAAGTTCCAGTCTCTCAAGTTTTTGATGCTGACAATAAGTCTCTTGGCACTTGCTGGTACTCTCTCCAACCCAGAACTAAGAAGTCCAAGAATAAGGAATGTGGTATGACTGCTGTTTTACTAGGCTGCAGCTTTCGTCTCTGTTCTTCATTTTGATATCCCCTCTTGTTCTTGGCTATGTTGATCGACTTTGAAACTGGAATTGCGTTTCTTTTCTTTGTTATTTTGCAAAGTTTTCATCTTCAATTACCTAGTGACATGACAAGAGTGTGTGGGCACAATCCATCTGGCATTGATGATGCATGAATTGAATTTGTATTCACCCTTTTCTTCTTCCCTGTTTCCCATTTCCAACAGGTGAGATTCTGTTAACCATTCTGTTTTCACAAAACAACGCATTTCTGGATATGGACGACGAGCATGATCAGTTGTCAAAAATTAAGAAGAATGGAGAATCTGGAACTGAATCATCTTCTAGATCATTTACTGGAGGATCAAACGTTTCAATATCTTCATCAACATTACAAGAAGTTACGTCAGAAAAGTTGCATCCACCGAGGACTTTTGCTGAGAGAATTGCTCAAATGTTCAACAAAAATTTGGATACAACGTCAACAGGTACAAGTAAAAGTATAGATGTTTCCGAGCCTCAGGAAGCCATGGAGCCTGAGGTCCCTGATGACACATTTGAGGATCAGCCATCCTCTGGTTGCTTCAATGAGTTTATGAAAGAAATCGAATCTAGAGATGTGGGGGATGAAATACCAAGCAATCTAGCCGGAGGAGTCCTTGTTGATCAAGTATATACAATCACACCTGAGGAATTAAACTCCATTCTTTTCTCACCTAACTCGAGTTTTCCCAAATCAGTGGCAGAAGGCCAGGGTAACACTGAACAGCTGTTTGGTACTTGGAGGTTTGAGACTGGCAGTGACAGCTTGAAAAGAGCGGTGACTTATATTAAGGCTCCAAGTAAATTAATTAAGGCTGTGAAAGCCACCGAGGAGCAAACATATCTGAAAGCTGACGGAAAGTTCTTTGTCGTCTTAGCCAGTGTGAGCACTCCGGATGTTCCTTATGGAAGCTGCTTTAGGGTTGAACTGCTTTACTGCATCATGCCAGGCCCCAAGGTGACATCCGGAGAGCAGACTTCCCAGCTGACCATATCTTGGCGAATGAACTTCTTGCAGAGTACTATGATGAAAGGAATGATAGAGAATGGGGCACGGCAAGGTCTAAAGGACAGCTTTGAACAATTTGCATCTCTTTTGTCTCAACAGGTGAAACCAGTTGATTTGAAGGACATGGCATCCAGTAAGGAACAGGTTTTAGCATCGCTGCAGATAGAATCCCAATCAGATTGGAAGTTGGCTTTACAATATTTCAGCAATTTTACAGTAGTTTCTACAGTCGTTATTGGGGTCTATGTACTGATCCATATATGGCTGGCGATGCCTAGCGCAATGCAAGGGCTGGAGTTCATTGGGCTGGATTTACCAGATTCTATAGGTGAAGTTATTGTGTGCGGTGTCCTAGTGCTTCAATGTGCAAGGGTACTGGAATTGCTTTCCCGCTTCATGCAGGCCAGAGTGCGAAAGGGTAATTGCATGCAGAACAAAAGATACTATGTTAATTATACCAATGCATTTTCTGTCACTCTTGATATCTGTAAATGTTGTATTATATCTGATTGATTGTGCAAGGATCAGCCAGATGCACATTAGTAATATTGCTCAAGCTTTGATTCATTCTACCCCTCTAATGATAGGCAGTGATCACGGAGTCAAAGCACAAGGGGATGGGTGGGTGCTCACTGTTGCATTGATGGAGGGAAGTAATCTGCCTACTGTTGATTCAAGCGGCTTCTGTGATCCGTATGTGGTATTCACTTGCAATGGCCAAACTAGAACCAGCTCGATTAAGTTCCAGAAGTCGAATCCACTGTGGAATGGTGAATACTTAAATTCAGTTATTCTCACTGCAATTGATATCATGTATAAACACAGTAATTTGTGAACCATACCTATCTGTTTTTACAGAAATATTTGAATTTGATGCCATGGAGGATCCACCTTCTGTGCTGGATATGGAAGTGTATGATTTTGATGGGCCCTTTGATGAAGCTATGTCTTTGGGATATGCTGAAATCAATTTTCTGAGATCTAATATATTGGATCTTGCTGATGTGTGGGTGCCTCTTAAAGGGAAGTTAGTACAAGCTTGTCAAGCTAAGCTGCACCTGAGAATTTTCTTGAACAATACAAAAGGTAACAATGTTGTAAAGGAGTACTTAAGCAAGATGGAAAAAGAAGTGGGTACGAAGGTATGCAATGGTTGTGCTGATATGGACCTCCACCTTCTTGACTTGTGTTCTTTCTTTGAGCCTTGGTCAGCCGTTCAGTACCTGCACATTAGAGTCTCATCGTACGTTTTTCTTTACAGATAAATGTCCGTTCTCCTCAAACCAACTCTGCCTTTCAGAAGCTTTTTGGACTTCCGTTGGAAGAATTTCTCATCAACGACTTCACCTGCCACTTGAGACGAAAAATGCCCTTGCAGGTTTGTTTGCTTCTAACCATTTGCAAAAAAATTAAAATGTAAAAAATTGGTGGTTTAATGGAGTATTTGCTTCTTACGATCTTGTTGGATTTTTTACTATCTCTACAGGGTCGGCTATTTTTATCGGCAAGAATAATAGGATTCCACTCTAACTTGTTTGGCCACAAAACTAAATTTTTCTTCCTTTGGGAGGACATAGAGGATATTCAAGTTTCTGCCCCTAGTCTCGCATCAATGGGCAGTCCCATTGTTGTCATAACTCTCCGACGGGCCCGGGGTATGGATGCTAGGCATGGTGCGAAAAGCATGGATGCCGAGGGAAGGCTTAAATTCCAGTTCCATTCATTTGTGTCATTCAATGTTGCACATAGGTAATTTTCCCATGCTACTCAAAACCTGATTTCATAGATATTTTTTCACTTTACTTGTGCGCCTCTTTGCATCTCATGCTAGTTTTAATGAAGCAAACCTTATACTTAATTAATGTAAACATGAAATTATGTTCTAGCTGGAACAGAACAGATGATGGGCATGAACTGATCGATCTAACAATTTATGTGCACTCTTTTATAGAACAATCATGGCATTATGGAAGGCTAGATCACTAAGTCCCGAACAGAAGGTACGTATTGTTGAAGAAGAATCAGAGACCAAAATCTTGCAGTCTGAAGAGTCTGGGTCCTACTTGGGTACTGAGGACGTCAGCATGTCAGAGGTTTATTCTTCTTCCCTTTCTGTGCCAGTAAGCTCTCTTCCTATCTGATTCATTCAAAATAATGAAGCTACTATACTAGAGATTTTGTCTTTTGTGTCTAAAAGCGCCCTGTCTTGTCGACAGACCAATTTCTCGATGGAGCTATTTGGTGGCGGTGACTTGGAGCGCAAAATCATGGAGAAAGCTGGTAGTCTTAGCTATTCTTACACACCGTGGGAGTCAGAGAAAGCCGATGTGTACCAGAGGCAAATTTATTTCAGATTTGATAAGAGCATATCACGCTATAGGGGAGAGGTAACTAGCACACAACAGAAGTATTTACTTGCTGATAAAAAAGGTTGGGTTGTAGAAGAAGTCATGACACTTCATGGTGTACCACTTGGCGACTATTTCAACGTAAGACCCATTCATTTTTATTTTATCTCAGCAGCAATAATTGCTTTTGTTAGCTTCACCTGAAATGCCAGATTTTGGTGACGACTGACTGTTGTTTCCTCCCAGTGATTAATCATTGTTTTTAATAATACGATTTGCAGCTTCACCTGAAATACCAGATTGAGGATTCACCCATAAGTCCGAAAAGCTGCAATGTGAAAGTATTCTGTGGAATTGAATGGCTGAAAAGTACCAAACATCCAAAGCGAATGACAAAGAACATCTATTCGAATCTTGAAGATCGGTTGAAAGTGATGTTCAGTGTTCTTGAGGAGTATACAAATAGATAGGTCTGACTGCTGGCGGAGATGTCATACTTTAGACGCCAAAAGAGAAGGCTAGTTCTTCTTATCTATTCTGGACCGCGCACATCCTTGTTGGCCATATTTGGATGTATGAAACAAATTCTTCCCTGCATATCCCAGATTCTCAAACTGGCGCTACTGCCACAGTTCTTTAACAAAGCAAGCATCTGTCTACTGCACCATCCTGGTTTTGTGGACAATGAAACTTCGTGATGATGGTCAGGGAATATCTGTACATTGAAAGGATTGGCGTATATGTTTTCAAGTTCGATACTTTCCAGTTTCCACGCGTAGAATTTGTAAGCAGGATTTTCTGAGGCAGAGTTAAAGGGTTATCATGTACTTGTAGTAGTTGATGAATGGAAATTGCATGTAAATGAGATGGTTCATCATTACGTTGGAGTATGTTATTGAGATGGGTAGTTGCATGCTTTGTCGTTGCCGTTATGAAACTGAGAAAGTGGCTATGTTATTGGCTAGGTCGGTCTTGAAACTTGACCATATAAATCATGTAATTATTTTTGAGGCAATTGTCAACTCATTTCATTAATGATCTCGTGAGAACAAATATCGGTTAAGATAGCATCTATCCTAAGAGAAGTTTCCTCAACAACCTGATTCTTAATCCTTCAAAACTGAAGTTCATCGTGTAATTATTTTAATTTAATCATTTCTTCACTACATTATAAAGTGTCTAAATATTCTGATCAAGTGTCAAAAACGATATTATGAAGTGTCACTCAAAAGAAAATCATCATTATATCATTATGATGATTTTCAGTGAGTTTAGGATAAATATGGAACTCCACACCAAAAAGGATAAATATGGAACTTATGGGGACTTAATCTACACATCACAAAAATATATGAAGCGAAGTTGCTAATTACTTTCTATGAAGGACTACCTGAACTGAGGGGCGCTGTGTCGTGTTGGTTTTGTGCAGTGTCGATTGTGTTTCATTCCTTGCACAGGTCCTTCTGCGTCGTCTCGTAATCTTTCAGTGGAGCTCGAACTTTCTTGCTCATGAACTATCCCCACAGACAAGGGTTTTCCGCTAAAACATAAAGGTAAAAGTAGAGCTTCCGGTTTCACATCTTCTGATCCACAAACAGGTTCTCTGCATTCGGGTTCCATGATATTAATTAGGGTTCTTTTGGTTCATCACAGATAGTTTTTGAGTTCTAAATTTATGGTTTTATCTTCTCTTGCTCTCCATCCATTCATTCAATGATCTGAATTTCTTCTTTTTGGTTTTATGGAATTAAGGTTAAGAAGATTGTTGCTGTAAAGCTTGAGCTGATTGACGTATTCATCTGAAATTCCAACGCTGGTTATATTTGCTCACTTGGCTATCCAGTGATTCCCTGGCCATTGACATTTGGTTGTCAGGCGCAGAACATAATGTATGGTAGAGCTGGTCTTGAACGATTCAAGAAGGCTCAATCATCTGAACCATTCTCAGTCTCAGTTAACTCTGCTCCCAAAACCTCCAATGCTGAAACCTTTGAGCCATCCTCTGGTTTCTCTAGAACCATTGCTCAATCTCAAAGTGTTGTTAAAGATTCTTCAGTTCTCAATGTTATTCCAGAGCCTTTTTTGCCGGAGGCAGGGCCCGTGTTGGGTCTGGCTCAACAGCTTACCCAGGTTGGAGGTGGCCAATCAACTTGGCAACCACCAGACTGGGCTATTGAACCTCGATCAGGTGTTTATCGTCTTGAAGTCATGAAGGATGGTGAAGTTATTGATCGGATTAATCTCGATAAGAGAAGCCACATATTTGGGAGGCAATCTAATAACTGTGATTTTGTGCTTGATCATCAGTCCGTATCTCGTCAACATGCTGCTGTTGTCCCTCACAAAAGTGGAAGGTTTGTCCTTCACACTTTGTTTCTCAGTTAACGTTATTCTAATTCTGTTGCTAATTTACTTATGTTCACTAAACTATCTCTTGCACATTTAGTGTTCAATCGGCATTACGAATTAGGGTTACAATGCTTGTAGCGTTCTTTGAAAGCCTTCTGAATCAACTTAGACAAGTTATGTAACCAATGTAAGTCTGATACATAGAGAATGACACAGTAGAGTTTGTGGGTGGTTGAGATGGTTTTCTTTATCGATACATCATGACAGAGGAGGCCTTGAATTCTTATAGTAGAGAAGATGAATTGTCCACTGAATCGTTGGAAATGAACAAACTCACTCTTGAATTCTTATCAGCGGTCATATTTTATTTGGGTTTCTTGTAAGGTAGAAACATCCTTTATGTGTAAATTGCAATTTGCAGCATCTATGTGATTGATTTGGGATCCGCACATGGTACTTTCGTTGCAAATGAGAGATTAACCAAAGACACACCTGTTGAGCTTGAGGTAGGGCAATCTTTGCGGTTTGCTGCTTCAACAAGAGCCTATATATTAAGAAAGAACGATGCAGCTTTATTTCCGAGTCTTCCGCCTTCTACTGAGATTATTTTGCCACCTTCTCCGGATCAGAATAATGAAGAAGCTGTTGTGTACTATAATACCCAGATAAACCGTTACGGTGTGGACAAGCTTGCTAAGGTCTTAGACTTTAGACCTAGCAGTCATTTAGTTAGAAAACAAACTACCCAGCAGATCAAGAGAGCTGCAAAGAGAATTAAGAAAGCAAGAGTTGTGTTCAAAGATCAGGTTGGTGGTGAGCTGGTTGAAGTTGTTGGTATTTCAGATGGTGTAGATGTAGGGACAGAGACTGGACCGGTTGATGTTAAAGAAGGTAGTCTCATTGGGAGATACGAATCTCTTGTACAAAGTGTGGTGATACCCAAAGGCAAGGAAGCGTCACCACTCAAGGAAAGTAATGGTTTGCAGCAAGGTGTGACCAACAGACTTCAAGAAGTCTTGACGAAGGTGAAGGCACCTCCGACTCAAGTGAAGGGATTGTATGATAGCCTTTATGATGAATCATTGTCCGGAAAATTGGGTTCGTCTTGGGCGAGTCCTGCCATGAAATCAGGAGGAAGACCTCCAACTAAAACTGTCCAAGGGAAGGGCGGCAGTGGTTCAAGCATAGACGATGAAAATAAGCTGAGCTTGGATGACTACGACGACGATGATGATTTATTTGGAGACTGATTGACGGGATTCGGAGGTATGTGGAGCTATCTTATGTGCTAACTGCATGAGAGACATGGGGGAAACTGGAGCTGTGACCTGTATCTGATTGTTGTGAAGCTAGAAACTGCATTCCATCTTGGATTCTTCTGTACGTTAGGAAGCTTTTCTCTGTGATGAAACTTTACCGTTATTGAGTTTTGATTCATGTGCGATTTACATGCGAACGTTGACGATTGATTCAAGCTCTGATGTATCTCTGAGAATAGGGTGGAATCAAATTGTGATTAAATTTTCTGTTAGTGTTGAATTACTTCTCTCGTTAAATTGTATATGCTTGTTAATGGACTTGTAAAACTCACACCTTCAGGCTTCAGTGGAGTTAAATGATGAATATAGTCCGTGTAAACAGTATCGTTCAAACAGTAAGAGGAAATAAGTAGTTGTTATGATTTCAGATTTTACCACCTTGGCATAATTGTCATTTAAACTTTCAATTTTAAGATTCTAATCAATCAAATTTTATTTTAATACATCTCTTATTTTAATTTACTTATTCATTAATTTTTTATTTAATTAATAGCTTTTACATACGAACTTAAATTTAAATATTTTTTGTGACAAAAATTTAGTTTTACAAAGACGATTAAAACAAACACAATCATGATATAGTTTCAACAAACTTTTTATTTGATGTCAAACACGTGAGATGATTAAAAAGTATAAATTGACATAAGAATAACTTTTAAAAAGTATAAATTGACATAAGAATAATAAAGTTATGAGGATTTACTATTAACTATGTCCAATCACCATTATTTTTTACATATATATGCTTATTAGGTCTAAGTGTTACATATATATATTTTTATCGGGTCTAAGTGTTACATATATATGTTTATCGGATCTAAGTGTTATATATATATGCTTATCCGGTCTAAGTGTTACACACACACACACATATATATATATGTTTTTTGGGTCTAAGTGCTAAATAATGGAACGTTTAATATTATGATACTGGATATATATATCAACTAAAGGTTCAGTATTTTCATAAACTTACTATTTCTATTTTTAATGATAGTAATGCCCTATCAAAAATTATAGCTCATCGAGATCCATTCACGAACAATAAGATACATCATGTTAACAAGCAAGCACATGAAAAATCAAAAGTGACACATCAACTTTTACTATAATATGGTGTTACCCATCGAAATTAAGTAAATTAAAAGATATTATTATATATATATATATATATTATAATATTAAATTAGATGATTGATTATAAATTACACTTATGTTCTCTTGGTTTATTCAGATTGAACCTAATAATTAGATTTTATAAAGATAAAATTTATCTGTGTTCGGCCAAATAGAATAAAATGTTAGGGTAGTTTTGAGGCCAAAAATGGGTCAGAAATCCCAAAGCAAAGGCAATTAGATTAGGGCCATTGAATCCTACAGCGGCATTCCTGAATCCTGCGTATCTTTGCAATGACCTTATAATACAAACAGCTGAGGTCGAGTGTGAACAACGGATTGCAATTGAGTCCAAATGTTGTTTTTGTTTTTGTGCAATGCCGGTAAACAGGATATATACTTGTTCTCGTCTTGTTCGATTTAATGAGTTATTAGATTGAGTGGTTGTGGAAGGCTGTGAAAAACCCCCAAACATTGAACCTCTAGGAAACTAGAACATAGAAAACCCAAAAAAATCCCGCTCAGCTAACCCTAGCATGCGGCCCAAAAATCCTTCCAGAGTCCGGCCCGCCGGTTCCAAGACTCGATCCAAAAACCCGCCTAGTGTCCGGCCTTGTCTGCAGCCCAAGAACTCCAAACATTGATGCTCAAAAGCATAGAAAGATATCAGGGACAAAATGGCAACATAAAGGCTCTAAATTATAGAAAAATATCGGGGTAAAATCGGTCAATTCTTCAAACATTAAGTAAAACGGTGTCGTTTTATTTGACTTCCAGTCGGGCTTATGGGTTGAGTTTTCTTGATCATAATTCCTATGCGGACTCTGCCGCCCGGATTGTATTTCGTGGGCCTGACCCATCACCTCCCCTACAATAACCAATCTTTCCTTTAAAGTTCAAGTTGGGCCAGGCCTAAAACATTAGGTTCACACAAAAGGATAATATGTTTCCTCTAGCTCTGTTACCGATTTCTTTCTTTCTTAGCTTGCTCTGAATTTCCTTTTGTTACCAAAAAAATGTTAAGACATAAAATCTTAAACATTTGGAAAAGTGATTTGTTGCAAGATTATTGTGTATGCCATTTTACAAATAGATTATTTAGAAGAGCGATTCAAGATATTTAAGCTAGAGAATATTTAATGTTCTTGCTTCTTTGCAGGATTTATAATATCAAAAGAGAAACTTTCACTAATCAATATAGAGTGTTATAATTACGAGGGGGATACTAGATTGGATTCTATATAGAGATGTAAGTGAATGAATAATTGTAAAACAAAATAGAGATTGATCATATACAAGTAGGAAACCACTCTCAACATATACACTTGCTGAATGCAGATGATGTTCACTAGCTCCAAACCTTGTATTTGTAGTTGCAATGAATAAATACTCAGCTAGTAGTGGCATCGAAGAAGACACAAATGTTGATATTACTAGTTGAGCAGCCTAAAAATATACAAGGAAAAAAGAGCAAATAAGAAGAAGGAACTACATCACCAAGTTCAAGGAGACGCAAATAAAAAAAGTACACACTTTGCCAACAATAAAGTTGACATACCCTTGCATTCAGAGATGTAGGTAGGTTGCACATGAGGGAAACAAGAGAAATGAAAGTATCAAGTCTTTATTAAGGACACTCATCAGCTTATTCTAAGAATAAAGTCTAAACATAGGATAACTTCGGTATAAATTACAGTTCAAAAATACTCGAGGACCAATAAATTTATGCAACACCTAGAGACACTTGCCTACAAAAATTTCAGATTCTATAGTTAACACCCTCTAATCACCATAAGAAATTTCGTTAAGACAAATAATAGTCAGAAGTCTCGTACTATTTTAACAGAAAATTAGGCAAAGGGCAAAGTTATCCAGTCTTAAAGATATCTGTTTATATGCGTGGACAAAATGCATACATACAACCTTGAATGTTGGTTCTTAGAGCTTAATGACCTTGCTTCCTTACAACTGATAGATGGCAGTCCCTATTATCAATATGTTCAAACAGCTAGGCAAAAGCAAAACAATTTATTTAACCAAAACATAATCTACTCAGTAGTCACCACCCCGGTAGCTACCACCGTCTTTGCCACTAACGATCCCGAGTCGATCAGACCGGGATTTAAGAAATGGAATGGAATTTTGGGAATAAAGAGGAGAACTGAGCAGGCGGGTACCTGAAAAAGCAACGTACTCATTCAAAGCAGGTGGCGAACTCTTTAGATTCTTAGATGCTCCCCGGAGTTCAGCCGGCGTCTCAAGCAAAGTACCCCAAGCTTTAAGAAAACTTGTCTGCACAAATTATTACAACAATTAAGAAGAAGCGAATGCTCATGGTCATACCATCTCAGTTACAGGCAAAAGGACTAGTTCTTCCAACAATTTCAAAACCATGCGTATACAGTTGGAAGTTTAAAGAAAACTACTAGATGGACAACGGGTGGACAGTGTTAGATTTAGACACCATTTGACATGGTTCGAATCTAATAAGTATGTTGTTCTCTTCTCCAGTACTTGCTCGCAATCAAATTACTATTCGGGAAGCTTCAATAAGAACAAGTTAATAAATAATTCTACGCTAAGCAGATGATACTGATCTAACACTGAAGAAGTGATAAAAAATCTACCACTCACCAGAAGATCTCAAAACGATCAGGAAAACAAAATTTACTTTTTGAAGAAGGATCAGTAGATACATACCTCATCCCTAAGCTCTTTCTGAGTCCGGGGAGACGACCAAGATAGTTTTCCCTTGTTATCATAAGTAGCTGGATAATCTTCTTCCTCTGCAAAATGAAGTGAAAACGTAAGAAACTAACAGATCGGATTCACACTACAATGAAACAAGAGACGATATGAAGAATTTAAAACAGAGGTAAGAAAGTACGTATATATCATCGGACACGAATAACTCCGATGAACTATTCGTAGACTCTTCGGCTTCCTGATGTCCACACAAGAGACATCAATCGATCAGAATCAGCCAAACACATCGAATTCAAGATACAAGTGAATGCTAAACTCAAATGAAATTCAAGTACAAGCATCGTTGTAAGCAAGCAGCAGAACTCAGCCTAACAGGAATCTACTCTCCCGCCTCCTTTTTCCGAGCAACCAAACAGTCACAAGTAATCATGAAATGCAGAATCCAACCAGTAGTGATGATGATGGATCCGGCGACGCTGACTAAGGCCTTCCTTCAGGCCAGGAAAGAAGTTTCGAAACCAGTCATGCTGGTTACCTGAATCAAACCAGCAGAGGAAACCGATTCCGGTGAAACCAGCTCCTCAAGGTGGCAGATGCACTGGTTTGTGTTTTAAATATGGAGATAAAATGGCATTATGACCACGATTGCACCAAAAAACGTCTCCAGGCCCTTGCAGGTGAGAAGGAAGCTGCAGAAGACCTCACTTGGGAGATGCAGCCGCCTGAAGTGAAAAAGCAACAACAAACCTTAGATGAAGAGGAAGAAGAAGTGACCCTGCAAACTATGGGAGGCAACTCATAAATGTCATCTATCAGGCTGTTAGGGAGGTGAGCTCAACAGAATTACTTATTTTGGTTGACACGGGGAGCAGTCATACGTTTCTCAGTAAGAGATGTGCTGAAATGATAGGTTGTGAGCAACAACCAGCTTCCACCATGAGAGTGAAGGTTGTCAATGAAGAGGCTCTACTGAGTCATTTTGTATGTAAAGGGTTCATTTGGACAATACAGAATAGGGTGTTCACCTTTGATGTCAAAATTCTCTCTTTAGAAGAGACTGACATGGTGCTAGGGTTTGATTGGCTTAAGATCACCAACCCTGTTAAGATGGATTTTGAACAGCTAAGTATGATTATCAAATGAAAGGGAGAAACCCTAAGACTGCAAGGAGTCAGTGAGAAAGGACATTGCAGTGTCATGACTGGCAAGGAGTTTGAAAGAATTTTGAAAAGGGGAGACAAAAACGAGTCCAAATGTGGAAACCATGAGCCACTCAAACCGAAACCAATCAATCAGTCAAATTTTATCAGCCAAACGGTACAACAATCAAATACCATAACAACCAGAAATTCAAACATTCCAAGCCAGGCCGCAAGACATTAAACCAAAACTGTTGCCAAAAATATTGAAGGGCCAATGGATCAGAGTAAACATAAGTGGCAATTGAGTTATTCATCTTAGAGCTTCCAATCCTTCACTTCAATAACAATGTTTTGCATGTCTTGGATCTGGCTCACCAATAGACAACCTGTATATGCATAGAAACGGTGGTATGCCGTGTATTAGCTTCTCCTCAATAAAACTGTAGATTATCAAGTAGGGATCAAACTTCAAATACTTGTACAGCGGATTCCATGGCCAAACTGAATACTAAACGAGTAGGGAAACAAAATCAGGTGCAATCAAAATAGATAAACCTTAATAAATTGGTTAATGCAATCAGGAAACTCACGATGTGGAGGTGGACGGGAGTCCAGCCCGCAGAAGAGGAAGAGACGATATCAGCGAAGCCTGCGAGGAAGTGAGGAGCTATGGCGGCAGCAGAGGAGGGTAGGGTGGAGATAAGGTGGAAGAGGAGAGAAGCGATGGACGGGTCGGGGAAGAGGGAGAGAGCATGGAGGAGAGGGGAGACGAGGAAGTGAGGGTGGAAAGTGAGCAAGATTTCGAGGAATCGGGGCTGCGACAGCGCCACCGTGAGCTGAGTGAGGGTGTAGGAGACTTGGTGGTGGCTGATGGTGGAGAAATCCTACTGCTGCGATGTTGATGGAGGAAGAAGAGGGAGGCGAAGCGAATAGAGGATGGGAGATCTTGAACCGAACGGCGGAGACAAAATTAAATAATTAAATTATTTCGTACTAAATCTGTGATTTTAGGATTAGCTAGGAGGGTTACTAAACGATGCCCTGATTTTCGAATTAAACGACGTTCTACATTCATAATAATCTAAACGTCCATTCCGTAAAAATGAAAAACATGAAAAACTTACTAATGCAATCCAAAACTGGGTTCCCTTCTTTTTCTCTGTTTTTTCCCTTTTTTGACTCGACTTTCTTCATTGCTGCCGACTACTCTGCTCAGCTCTACCACCTTTGGTGAAGAGGAGACATGGACGGAAAGACCAGTTAATATTTAAAGCATCGTATAGGTTAGTTAATTACATCTATCCTCCTGACATGTAATATCCATATATGCCATATTGGCATATATATATATATATATATCATGTAATTTTCTGCTTACAAAGAAATGTTACTAAGCAGCTAGACGATGCTTCCTGTTTCGTACAGTGTAATACATACACAAAGATAGGTTGTTGTTTAACTACCCTAGATATATGAAATGCTTGAATATATAACATTCTTTGCATATCCACGTGTTAGAAACTTCAATTATCCAAGATATGAATCAAGAAATAACGAATTCTTTTTGTCAATTCTCTTTATGAAGGATTATATAAGGAATATATAAGTTTATATAAAACTAGAATAGAAGATTTCTTTCTCAACTATGAAAATTATAAGTATTATTTTTATATTAATAAAGAAAAATATTAAAATTTATTCCTATATTAATAAGGAAAATATAATATTTTTCAACACTCCCTTCAACGTTGGTGTAGATGTTAATCAATCCAAACTTGGACAGTAAGTGGTCAAACACATCTCTTGAAAGAGACTTCATAAGAACATCTAAAGTCTGCTGCTTCGTAGGAACATATTTCACTCAAACCACACCAAAACTAACATTTCCAGTTATAAAATGACGATCTACCTCCACATGTTTAGGTTGATCATGATGAACAGGATTGCGGACTATGTTGATTGTTGCTTGGCTATCACAAAGAAACTGCATAGGACCATCAATCTAAATCTTCAGCTCATTCATAATGCGCTTCAACCAGATACTCTCACAGATTCCAAGTGCGAGAGCTTGATACTCAGCCTCTGCGCTGCTTCTAGCCATAACCTTTTGTTTCTTACTTCCCCATGTCACAAGATTTCCCCAAACATAACTACAATAACCAGTTGTAGACTTCAATTTGTGGTTCACTAGTCCAACTTGCATCAGTATAGACAGTAATTCCCCGTTGAGTAGTTCTCTTGAAGTAGATTCTCTTTCCATGTGAACTCTTCAAGTACCTTAGGATTCTGTGAACCATTCCCATGTGTTCTTCATTAGAACAGTGCATGTCTTTGGCTGACAATCCCAACTGCAAAAGCTATATCAGGTCGAGTGTGAGCTAAATAAGTCAGTTTCCCAATCAATCGTTAATACAGACCTTTTTCAACTGCAGGAATATCCTCCTCCATGCTAAGAGTTTTATTGGACTCCATGGGAGTGTCGATAGGCTTACAGTCAAGCAATCCCACTTCCTTTTCCGTTGAGAGATTACGATACTTTTCTGAGATCTCGAAACCTCCATTTCTAGAAGGGTTTTTAAGGTTTCCCAAGTTTTTGAGTTCGAACTCTTTTGCCAGTTAATCCTTGAGTCTCTTAATTTCTTCTACATCGTCTCTAGTGATTATAATATCATCCACGTACACAATAAGGATGGAGATCTTCCCTGTAGGTGAGTGCTTCACAAATAAGGTGTGATCGGTCTGACATTCATAGTATCCTCCTTACTTCACAGCCTTGGTAAATTCGTCGAACCAGGCTCGGGGAGATTGTTTCAACCCGTACAAGGCCTAGCGAAGCTTACAAACTTCCCCTTCTCTCAGATTTTTCACTCCCGGAGGATTCTTCAAGTTCTCCGTTAAGAAGGCATTTTTCACATCAATTTGATGTAACGGCCAGTCCAGGTTTGTTGTCAGAGAAAACAACACCCTTATACTGTTGAGCTTTGCCACTGGTGCAAAGATTTCATCATAATCCACGCTGTATGCTTGGGTGAAACCTCTAGCCACCAGCCTAGCTTTATATCTTTCAATCGACCCATCTGCTCTATATTTAATGGTGAAAATCCACTTACAATCAACTGTGTTCTTTCCATTCAGAAGGGAGACAATGTCCCATGTATTATTTTTCTTCAAAACTCGTAACTCCTCCATGACAACACTTCTCCATTTTGGATATTTCATAGCTTCTTCAATATTCTTAGGTATTTGTTCCATGTCGAGAGCAGATATAAATGCTTTGTGAGAATTGCTAAGACCATCATAGCTGATTTGTTGAGCAATCAGATATTTTGTGCAATTTTTTACACCTTTCCTTAGAGCAACAGGAACCTCTAGATCACTCAAATCATGACCCTCTTCTTCAATCTCTTCAACTATCACTTCTCGATCAATATTCGTAACTCCCCCTCCACTTTTTCCTGTCTCAAGAGTATCATCCTCAATCAAAGTATTCTTTCTTCTTTGATAAACAAGAAGAGGTTTTTCTAATGGTTCCTCTGATGACATTTGAGACTCCCCCGACTTACAACATCAATTGGTAGCTCCCCTTGACTCACAACTTCGTATGGAGTGTCCTCTTCCTCTAAAAAAATCATATCCACGAGGCGTCATCTGCCATCATTATCTGTCTGCTCCCCCTAAATCACAATGGTAGGAAAGTAGGTATGAGATTAAAAAAAGGTAGCATCTCGAGTGGTGTAAACTCATTTGGTTGGAGGAAGGTAGCACCTATAGCCCTTCTGGTTTGAAGAGTAGCCTATAAACACGTTTTTCAAGGCGTGCGGATATAACTTAGAGCGGTTGGGTGCTGAGTTGTGAATGAAAACCATGCAACCAAATACTCGGAGAGGAAGATCAGCTAAGAACTGAAAAGATGGGGAAAATCTGCCAGAAGAACATATCGAGGAGTCTTGAAGTCCAAGACCCTACTGGGCATGTGATTGATTAGGTATGTGGCCGTTAGAACAGCCTCTCCCCACAAATGCTTCGGAACATTGTGTGTAAACATGAGTGAGTGTGCAACATCGAATAAGTGTCTATTCTTGCGTTCGGCAATGCCGTTTTGTTGAGGGATGTCGACGCACGAACTTGCATGAATGATACCATGAAGGTGTAGAAAGGAACCAAGACCTTTGTTGAGGTAATCGTGGGCATTGTCAGTTTTTAGAACCTTGATGTGAGTATGAAACTGGGTAGCTACCATTTTGTGAAATAGCTGAAAAACATGGACCGTTTCAGACTTTTTTTTCATTAAGAAAGCCCACGTCATCCTGGTGTGATCATCAATAAATGTTATAAACCAACGAGCCCCATTGATGTTCTTGACTTTCATAGGTCCCCATATATCGCTATGAACTACAATAAGAGGTGTGGTAGGTCGATAGACGATTCAAGGATAGGAAGAACGCATATGCTTCGCAAGTTGACACACATCACATCTCAAATCTTTTGAACCTTTATTCTGAAATAATGCAGGTAGCAACTTTTCAAGATAAGTAAAACTGGGATGACCAAGACGAAAGTATCATAACATGGCTTGATTCTCAATTGTTCAATACTAGAAACAACATCAGCACTACTACTACTAGAAGATTAGCACGACTCAAATTCAATGTGCTTTACTGGAACTGGCCTTATCCTGAGTTCCCTTCAATAGGTAGAGACCATTACGCATTTCACCACTTTCAAGCATCTTCCCAGTCTCCACCTCCTATAACACACAACCGGGAGAGTGAAACGTAGCTTCACACTGAAGATCATGCGTTACTTCATGAATAGAGAGAAAATTGCAGTCAAGTTTAGGCACATAAAGTACTGGACATAGAGTAAGATCCTTAGTAACCCTAACAATGTCTATTCCTTCTACCGGTGCTATTGAGCCATCGACAATCTAGACACCTGAGGTTCTAGGGTAAGTTTTTAAGTGTTGTATCAACTCCTTACAACCAGTAATATTGTATGTAGCTTCGGAATCAAGGATCCAAATATTTTGAGAACTTTTACTAGAAGTGTAAGCAGCCAAAGTACCTTGTTTGTTGAACAGACTGGACATGTAAGATTTCTTGGGGTCGGCTTTCTCAATATTCATGACTTGTGCAAACATTTTTTGCAGAGTCTCCAACTGTCCAGTTGAAAACTGTGTCGTATCATCAGTTTTGGTGGCATCTGCGTTTGCACGAGACTTCTGCTTATTCAAGTTTAATATGGGTCTCTATCCTTGTGGTCGACCAACTATTTCCCAACACTCCTCTTTTGTATGAAAGGGTCGTTGACAAAGGTCACACCATTTTGAAGAGGCAACAAAAGTAGGATTCTGTTTTCCCTTGTCATGGTTGTTCTTAGCAAGAGAGCAGTGGTTGAGGTCTTAGTTTTCTGGGCTAAACTGCTGGGTTCAGAAGTTGTCTTTGTCTCTGTAACCATTAGATGATGCCGATCTTCTTCACTCAAAACCTCAACAAACACCTCCGTCAGACTTGGAAAGGGTTTCGTTCCCATAACCCTGCTTTTCACAGCATCTAAGTCTTGATTTAGTTCAAGAAGCAGTTGAACTGTCCTCTTTTTATCCATGAATGTCCGGAAAGTTTTTGCATCATTCGGAGTATCCCACTTCTGAACTTCATACAAATCAAGTTGTCGTCAGGTTCGCACCAGTCGATTGTAGTAACCTGTTGCACTCAAGTTACCCTGCTTGAAATTGTAGAGTCTGGACTCAATTTCGAACAAAGCAGATGAGTTGTCTTGCGTGGAGTAGGTTTCTTTCACATCATCCCAAAGCTCCTTTGCAGATTGATGTCATCGATATCTGATTCCATCATTGAGATAAGCCATAATCGAACTTGATTGTCATCATTGTCCCACTTGGTGAAGGCGTACTGGGTCGGATTCTTCTGGTTTGTTTGAAATACCAGTAAGATATTCCTCTTTCTGTTTTCCAGTGATGAACATCCGGACTAACTGAGATCATTGGGGGTAGCTTTTTTCATTGAATTTCATAATGGAAGCTCCTCCAAAGCCTGGTTCAGATCCGGAATTGTTGTTATTGACTGCCATCTCAATTTCGAAAACGACAGAAGAAGGATGAATGATAGAAGAAAAAGAGTGTTTTGCAGAAGAAGAAGGTGGAATAGTCTCGTCGTCTGTGGCCATGGTGAACCAATGGTGAGATTAACACCGAAGGCAGCGGAAGATATAGCCGGCGGCTCTGATACCATATTGAATTTATGACAGAAAGTTTTCAATTGTATTATGATATGAAGGATTATATAAGAGGTACATAGGTTTATATAAAGTTAGGATAAGAGAATCCTTTCTCAACTATAAAAACTCTAAATACTATTTCTATATTAATAAAAAAAAATAATGAAACTTATTCCTATACTAATAAAAAAATATAATATTCTTCAATAATTTTTACAAATAACAGTTTCTAAAGCAACAAAACTCAGGGCATTGAAACAAATTCCAAGACTCATTACACTACATAATCTAAAGGAGACATTCTCACTTCAACCTAAAAAAACCCAATATTTTGAAGTAACACATAGTGAACACAAACATTAACTATCGGATAACAAAAACATGTACATAACAAGAATACTGGAAGCATTCACGAAACAATCAACACATGTTTCCATTCGAGCGATCAAAATATTATTAGCTTAAACTTTCTGGATTCGAAAATAGCTGCTCTTCTAAAAAAATAGAAGGTCGTGCAATAATCCTCCAGTAGGTTGAGCCTTAGCTAAATGCAAATTGATCTTATAGGATTATAGAATGAATGATGATCTTATTCATTAGCATGCTAGGTATTTATACAATAGGAATAGTTCTAGATTAGATAATTATATAGACAACCTACTCTATCATAATCTCACTAATCTGGAATTTTACTTAGTGTTATTATAGACTGAAATTAGGCTAATTACTACAGCTAACATCTGACTAATCATATCATATCACATAATTCTACACTTCCCCTTAAGCATGGCTGTAAATATTTTTAAGGCCAAGCTTGCAAGCTTCTCAAACGTGAACCGTGTGAGGGCCTTTGTCAGAATGTCGACAGTTTACAATTTGGAAGGAACATACATTACTAGTTACATATATCTAGCCTAATTATAAGCAGTATAGTTGTAGTAAGAGGTTAGGTAGGGTAATCCCTGATTTGTAGGGATTTACCGTGTGATGATTATGCTCCCTAATGGAGCAGCTTCTGTATATATACTCCTATTAATCAGAAATAAAATACAAACCAAATATCCTAACATTCTGGAAGTCTTTATGGTATCAGAACGAGGGTGCATACACTAGATCAAAGCCCCCCGTTACCTTTCTCCTAGTTTCCTATCTCCCTCTCTATCTTTCACTCTCACGCCATGGCCAACACCAATAATGAAGTCCCTCGAACCGGAAACTCACCGCCGCAGTCACCATTTGTGACCTCAGAAGACCCTTCTCTGAAGCGCACAAATCCAGCAGTCCTGTTGGGGTTTGTCCTAAGCTGCATCACCAATCACCGACTAAATGGAGACAACTACCATCAATGATTTTCATCAGTCCTCAAATTTATCTCAGGCAAGGGGAAGAGAGGATACCTGACTGGAAACACTAAGCAGCCAACAGAAGATGATCCGAAATTCATCACCTGGGACATTGAGGACAATATGATCCAGTCATAGCTCCTGAAATCAATGACCACATCAATCGGAGAAAAATTTCTTCTCATCAGACAGCTCACGAAATCTGGGAAGGAGCGAGGCACACGTACTCAAACCATGCCAACAACGCTGAATCTTTTGAAGTGGAGATGCGTCCTCATGATCTCAAACAAGGAGACCAATATGTCACTCAGTACTATGATGAACTGAGCAAGTATTGGCTGCAGCCGGACCTGTACGATGTCCATCTATGAAAATGCACAGATGATGCGAAGCTCTATCGACAGATTCTCCAAACAAAACGGACCATCCGTTTCCTCCTTGGCCTCAATAGGGCCCTAGATGAGGTTAATGGCAGAATCATGGGGCGTCTACCTCTTCCTTCAGTCCGGGAGGCCTTCGCTGAAGTCAAGTGGGAGGAAAGCAGAAGAAAGCTCATAATATCCGATTCCAAGAGTACTCCAACTGAAGGATCTGCTTGCCACTCATTACCCTGAAAACTCACAAGGACATGCTTACACCAAGTCTGGTAAGCCACGTCCTCAGTGTACCCACTACAACAGGATAGGTCATACAAAGGAGACGTGTTGGGAACTACATGGGAAACCTGCTGACTGGAAGCCTAAGGCAGAAAGGGAGGCTCATGCGCAGGCTACTGCAACTGAGCAGGCATCACAATTTGGTCAGATCACAAAAGAGCAGTTTTTTGATCCACCAGCAAATGATGTCTCAATACACTGCTAAGAAGGCATCTGCAGGTTCCTCTGAAACTCATCACAGCCTATTTGCTAGCCAAGGTATTAAATCTGCTGCTCTCATTACTCTAAATCAGTTCAAACAAAACCGGATATCGAATTCTGGTGCCACTGAACACATGACTGACTACAGACAACTCCACAATATTCAGGCTCATGTAAGGAAAGCAGGAGTCCGCATTGCCGATGGGACCATTACTCTTGTCGAAGGAATTGGGACAGCCTACCTTACTCCTACTCAAGTTGTGTTTCCTATGCTTTATGTTCCAAAGCTAAACGGTAACCTGATTTCTGTTAGCCAAATCACACGGGACTTAAACTGTCGACTAACTTGTGATCCATCACAATGTACATTGCACGAGGTTTGATCTCAGAGGATGATTGGCAAGTTTGAGCTGTGTGATGGACTGTACCTTCTGAGGACAATAAGCAGATTAAGACTAGAAGGAGAGGTTTCCAAATCAGTACATTTAAGTTTTAAGTCGAGCCAGTTGGAATGTCCCGTCATAATGTGGCATTACTGGTTAGGTCATTCTAACTTTTCCTATCTCAAAAAATTGTTTCCCAAGCTTTTTATCAATAAAAATCCAAGTTCCTTTTATTGTGATGTCTGTCAACTTACAAAACAAACAAGGGTTGTCTATTGTAGTATACCGTACAAACCAACACGTCCCTTTTCCATCATTCACAGCGACATTTGGGGTCCCTCTTCTGTAAAAACAGTTGGTGGTTTTCGGTGGTTCATCACCTTTATTGATGATCACACCTGACTAACATGGACCTATCTCATGAAATCAAAGGTTGAAACAAAACAAATTTTCCAAACATTTCAAAACCAAGTCAACATAGTTTCAAACACCTATTAGAGTCCTACACACAGATAATGCAAAGGATTACCTCAATCAATCCTTGGATTCTTTTCTCATTGCCAACGTAGCTCACAGTAACTCTTGTCCTTACACTCCTCAGCAAAACGGAATTGTTGAGCGCAAAAACCGTCACTTACTAGAGGTTGCAAGAGCCTCACTGTTCGCTGCTAAGGCTCCAAAATCCTTGTGGGGTGATGTTGTTCTCACAGCAACGTGCCTTATCAATCGCCTCCCCAGTCGTACTCTACGGTTTAAAACTCCTCGTAGTGTTCTGCTTAAGGTTTTTCCTCACAGTCATGCTCTCTCATCAGACCTTCGTCTTAGAATATTTGGATGCACAGTTTTTGTCCATTTAGACTCATCTCTCCGTACTAAACTCGACCCTAGAGCAGTAAAGTGTGTCTTTCTTGGGTACTCTCCCCATCATAGTGGTTACAAGTGTTATTCTCCGACTAATCACAAAGCTTTATCATTCCAAAAATGTCACGTTCTTTGAACATCGTCCATTCTACTCCCACTATCAGCCTCATGGGGAGAATTCTGCTGATGAGTCAAAGGATGTTGAGTCCTCCATTGGTAGTATCATTACTCTAGAATCTCCGGTTGTCTTAGAGCCCCCTACAGTCGTCCAAAACTCTCCTACAGACCAAAGCCAAAGCCCTCCTCTTCTAGTGTATCAGCGTAGGAAGAAGACGGCAGAAATCACACATGCTCATCCTAACCAGGAATCTGATGAGACCTCAGCCTCCCAAGAGAATGAGTCAGAACAAATGGACCCAGGGGTTGAACATGGTGATGTGGTCAGGAGTAGTGAGCAAGCAGAGGAAACTCAGGTTGATGGTACAGCTTACCTTTCAATTGCTCACAGAAAAGGAACCAGAGCATGTACAACCCATCCTATTGAGAGATGGGTCTCCTATGGTAACCTAAGCCAGAAGTACAGGGCATTTGTGGAGACTCTCGACAACACACGGATCCCTAACTCCATTGAAGAAGCTATGGGTATACCTCCTTTGGAGGACAGCAGTGTTGAAAGAAATCAATGCACTTCTGAAGAATCAGACGTGGGATACTGTACGGTTACCAGCAGGAAAGTCCACAGTCGATTGTAAGTTGATATTTACGGTGAAGTACACTTCAGAAAGGAAGATTGAAAGATATAAGGCTCGCCTCGTAGCTAGAGGATTCACCCAGTGTTATGGAGTGGACTATGAGGAGACATTTGCTCTAGTAGCCAAACTTAAGATTGTGAGGGTTCGCCTAAGCATTGCAGTAAATCTAGATTGGCCTCTCTACCAGCTAGATGTGAAAAATATTTTCCTAAACGGAGACCTAAGTGAGGAGGTGTAAATAGAAATGTCCCTGCTGGTGTCACTACTAAACCAGGAATGGTGTGCAAGCTTAAGAAGGCATTATATGGCCTAAAGCAGTCACCACGGGCCTGGTTTGAACGATTCTCTCAGTCGGTGAAAGGATATGGGTATTATCAGTGCCAGACTGATCATACTATGTTTGTGAGACAGAATCTGGAAGGAAAAAGGGCTATTCTCATTGTATATGTTGATGATATTATCATCACAGGGGATGATGAAAAAGAAATCAGAAATCTCAAGAGTAAACTGGCACTAGAGTTTGAAATAAAGGACCTAGGAAATTTGAGGTATTTCCTGAGTATTGAAGTGGCACGATCAAGCAAAGGATTGAGCTTATCCCAACGTAAATATGTTCTAGATCTATTGAAGGAGACTAGAATGATTGGGTGCAAGCCTGCTAGCAAACCAATGGAACATAATTTGAAGTTTACTCATGACCAAAAAGCAGCACCAGTAGAGAGGGGCACTGGCAGACGGCATGTGTGAAGGAATTTGGCTAAGGCGTATTTTAAAGGAACTCAAAATGGAGGATGAGAGTCATGTTAAGGTGCTGTGTGATAGTCAAGCAGCACTAAGCATCGTAAAAAATCCAGTTCATCATGATCGTACTAAACATGTCGAACTGGATCGTCATTTCATTTCTGAGAAAGTGAGCAACAAGGAATTCGAGATGGAGTATGTTCCTTCTAAACAGCAAATCGCAGATATTCTTACCAAGGCTCTACCTAGAGATATTTTTGACGACTTAGAAAGCAAGTTTGGCCTCCATAACATCTACAACCAAGTTTGAGGGGGAGTGTGGAATTATAGCATATAATTAGGATGTGTTAGGCGTAGAATTAGAATGAGCTAGCTGTCCTTAGTGATTCTACCTTTACTAGTTACATATATCTAGCCTAATTATAAGCAGTATATTTGTAGTAAGAGGTTGGTTAGGATAATCCCTGATTTATAAGGATTTACCATGTGATGATTCTGCTCCCTAATGGAGCAGCTTCTGTATATATACTCCTATTAAACAGAAATAAAATACAAACCAGATATCTTAGCATTCCGGAAGTCTTTATATAGGATTATAAAATAAATGATGATCTTATTCATTAGAATGCTAGGTATTTATACAGTAGGAATAGTTCTAGATTAGGTAATTACATAGGCTCTATCTACCCCATCATAATCCCACTAATCTAGAATTTTACTTACTATTATTATATGCTGAAATTAGGCTAATTACTACCGCTAACATCTGACTAATCATATCATACGTCACATAATTCTACATATCTCTGTAAGTGACTGGAAACAGATGCGAAGCAAAAGGAAACATTAATTAGAACAGGTAAAGCACAACGTTGTTAAAACTTAAAACTGCTAAATGCAGACACATCACTTGTAAGTTATGCCAGAAAGTGAATAATAATTGGTATACACACAGCTCAAATGTGTTTACCTCTCGAAGGGCACTTTTGCAATCTTCAATAGGAAATACATCCACTAAACCATAGGAAGTTTCACATAGCAATAATACAAAATCCAAGGATTCATGATAAGCTCCTTTTCTCAATTGTGCTGCAGAGTGATTCGGGAGTGGTGGCTTTGCGTTTGACTTATCATTATGTTGCTTTGGTGACCCAGAGCGCTTCTGCGATGATAAGAGCACATAAGATGTAGATATCAAGGTTCCGTGCAACAATAACAACCAAACATTAACATGAAAGAATTACCAGACATAAAACATAAAAGCCACATGCAATTCAACCCCTGATTACCAGATCTTCCTACATAAGTCCATTGGAACATTATTAAATTATCTCCAGATTACATCAAGTCCAATATTCCTATCAATCAGACACATTCAGAGAGAGGAGGCTTAGTGGATAAATCTTCGGGATGCATTTAGCCGTAATGGAATCCCCAATTCCCTGCTGCTTAACATTATCAACTAATGGCTCTAAGTAGAAACAGACTACTTGGCTTTCAATCAGCAATCAGCACATCAGTAAAAAAGCAGTAAAAGATTAAGAACAGTATTCAGACAACTGTCATCAAGAGGAGATGGTTTGTATAGATTAATAGCAGTTGATATAGATCATAGGCAGGCTAAATATCTTCTTAACGCACCTCCATGTTCTTCTTGGTACTCAACAATTCGGAATCTTCAACTGAACAGTCCCGGTCTCTGACCAGTTTGCGGAAAAATTTCTGTCCCTGGGCTGCTTTCAGACAAACTAACATGTCCATTGTTATTACTTCCATTTGCCAGCGTACTTTTTACATCTTCAGGGTGCACACGAAATAGTTTTCTGCACAGAGATAATTCAGAAGATTCTTCTTCCTCCCCATGGGCATTCATTTCATTGATCTTATCGGGACCATACTTCTCAGACTTATCCTTAAACAATTTACAGAAGAATCCATCCTTTTCATCATCCTCTACAGATTTTGCAGATTTCTCAGAAGCATTAATCCTTCCATTGTCAAGTCTTTCATTCTCATCTTTCTTGTCATCAAACTTATCTTTGAAGAACTTCCTGAAAAACCCATCCCTTTCAACATCTTCAATTGATTTAGAAAGTAATCTGTCATCTCCGTCACCTTTACTATTACGAAACAACTTTTTGAAAAATCCTTCTGAACTTGCCGTCAACTCCTCCTCTTCACCTTTGTTATGATCCTTCAAAAGCTTCTTAAAAAAACCATCCGTTGGTGAAGTCAGCTCATCCTCTTCCCCTTTCCCAGAATCTTTCAAGAGTCTCTTGAAAAAACCATCTGAACTAGATGTCACCTCATCATCTTCCGATCTATTTGAATCTCTCAAAAGCCTCTTGAAGAAGCCATCAGAGCTCGACGTCAACTCCTCTCCTCTTTCCTACTGTTGTCCCTCATTAGCCTCTTAAGAAATCCATCCTTCTCGGATCTTCCTCATCTTTATCCACGGATTTTCAAAAAAGTAACGCATCTCTGACCTTTGGACCAGGGATGAACTTCTTAAAATTTTTATTTTCCTCGGGTGAACATTGACCGCCATCATCATGCAAATTATTACCTGGGGAAGTTGAAATGAAACAGATCTTTGTGCAGGTGGTGAGGAAATTAATGATAAGAACTTCTGCTTCGATGACAATAGTTTATTCAGAACCTGATTTTTACAACTGGGGCTCGAATTTTCAGTACGTGGCCGCATAAGAGGTGGCCATTCTCCCATAAAAGTAGCAGCAATCTGACACTTCTCTTGAATCCTGCTAATCCCATCATTAGCATCTGAATCCTCAAGTTCCGCTAAGAGAAACCAGTGCACCTTAAGAGCTATCATTAGTGACTTGGAGCATATATCAATAACAAACTTATCCAGAGATGGGCTTGGCTTGTGTATTAACATGTAACATATCTGAAATAGGTAGCTCTCTATGCCTGACAATGGCAAAGTGTACATTCGGTTACACAAGTAATCACGAACCCCTGCATGCTCATGCTTGTACAGGTAGCTCACAGCAATCCACTCGCAGAAAAAGGCTGAATCGAAGAACCTGATCAGCCACCCATTCTCACTAGATTCGCTTGTCAAGTTGCTCCGTGAAGTGATCTCCCTTGGCGACTCTGCCGATTCTCCGAGACTAAGTCCCAGAAGCCTCACCATTGTCACCCATTCATCATAAGCCCAGACTACTCTCAAGAATCAGATCGAAGAAGCGATGATCGCCTTCTAACCTCAAACCAAAACGGAACACAGATAACCATGCAGAGCATCTAACTCGCAAAACCACCCTTAATCCTTCCTCACCCCCCCCCCCCCCCCCCCCCCCCCGCGCGCCCACACACAATTACTGACAGCACGAGAAGTTCCCCTGTAGTTCCATTGAAATGACTAATCCTACTCGTGAAACCAGAAACCCTAAGTATGCCAAACCACAACCAGCGAGGAGCACACAATATTCCTGATCAGTCGTGCCGAAGCTGAGGAAAGACGAAAGATAGTATAGAGGTGATCGGAAGAACAGAGAAATGGGGGAGGAAAGAGTTGAGATGAGATTGAAGAAGAGAGAAGTGATTGGAATTGGGGAAATCCAACTTACAGAGCAAGAAATTAGATTGAATTGCGGGAGTCCTGCCGGCACTGGATCCAGTGGAATCTGCTCTTGGAGACGGCGAGGCCAGAGCTTGACGGCAGCGACGCTGTCAGGAGCGGCGGAGGTTGGTGGCGGTGGTGAGGCTTGGCGGTCTATGATGTTGAGGAGAGCGCAAGCGAAGCTGAGCTAATTATCTCCAAATGGTAAAAGTAAAACACCCCCCACCCGACCCGACGACTTTTAGTTGGGCTGAGCTCAATTTAGGAATTCAGAACTACTTCTTGTTTGATCCGATCCCTCGATGGGCTTCGAATGCATTGTGAGACCTTGGGCTAAAAGTTGAATGACCTGCACAAGACATAAACGAGTCCAAGCAAAAAGGCCATTGTCCAGGTTTTTCTTTACAGGTAACCTGTAGAATTATTATACTATTGTCTAGATTTAAATTATATTATTGGACTATTATTTAATAATTTCAAAATATGATATTTACAACTATATCATTAACAATTATTAGATGGATACATCATCCTTCACCTCATTTGAAAATAGCCAATTATAATTTTTAAAGATGGTTGTCGATCAACCTTTTCAAGATCGATATTTGAGTTGATTGTACAAGTAAAAAGTTCAAAACCAATCTATTTGGAGTTACTACATGATGCTGATGATATATTGACCTATACACATATGCAGTCACAGTCAGCGAGGAGTGAGGACTAACATGTATGTACAGGTGCCGGTTAACAGGGTTTAGGGTTTAGGGTTTAGGGTTTAGGGTTTAGGGTTTAGGGTTTAGGGTTTAGGGTTTAGGGTTTAGGGTTTAGGGTTTAGGGTTTAGGGGTTTAGGGTTTAGGGTTTAGGGTTTAGGGTTTAGGGTTTAGGGTTTAGGGTTTAGGGTTTAGGGTTTAGGGTTTAGGGTTTAGGGTTTAGGGTTTAGGGTTTAGGGTTTAGGGTTTAGGGTTTAGGGTTTAGGGTTTAGGGTTTAGGGTTTAGGGTTTAGGGTTTAGGGTTTAGGGTTTAGGGTTTAGGGTTTAGGGTTTAGGGTTTAGGGTTTAGGGTTTAGGGTTTAGGGTTTAGGGTTTAGGGTTTAGGGTTTAGGGTTTAGGGTTTAGGGTTTAGGGTTTAGGGTTTAGGGTTTAGGGTTTAGGGTTTAGGGTTTAAGGGTTTAGGGTTTGGGGTTTAGGGTTTAGGGTTTAGGGTTTAGGGTTTAGGGTTTAGGGTTTAGGGTTTAGGGTTTAGGGTTTAGGGTTTAGGGTTTAGGGTTTAGGGTTTAGGGTTTAGGGGTTTTAGGGTTTAGGGTTTAGGGTTTAGGGTTTAGGGTTTAGGGTTTAGGGTTTGGGGTTTAGGGTTTAGGGTTTAGGGTTTAGGGTTTAGGGTTTAGGGTTTAGGGTTTAGGGTTTAGGGTTTAGGGTTTAGGGTTTAGGGTTTAGGGTTTAGGGTTTAGGGTTTAGGGTTTAGGGTTTAGGGTTTAGGGTTTAGGGTTTAGGGTTTAGGGTTTAGGGTTTGGGGTTTGGGGTTTAGGGTTTAGGGTTTAGGGTTTGGGGTTTGGGGTTTAGGGTTTAGGGTTTAGGGTTTAGGGTTTAGGGTTTAGGGTTTAGGGTTTAGGGTTTAGGGTTTAGGGTTTAGGGTTTAGGGTTTAGGGTTTAGGGTTTAGGGTTTAGGGTTTAGGGTTTAGGGTTTAGGGTTTAGGGTTTAGGGTTTAGGGTTTAGGGTTTAGGGTTTAGGGTTTAGGGTTTAGGGTTTAGGGTTTAGGGTTTAGGGTTTAGGGTTTAGGGTTTGGGGTTTGGGGTTTGGGGTTTGGGGTTTAGGGTTTAGGGTTTAGGGTTTGGGGTTTAGGGTTTAGGGTTTAGGGTTTAGGGTTTAGGGTTTAGGGTTTAGGGTTTAGGGTTTAGGGTTTAGGGTTTAGGGTTTGGGGTTTAGGGTTTAGGGTTTAGGGTTTAGGGTTTAGGGTTTAGGGTTTAGGGTTTAGGGTTTAGGGTTTAGGGTTTAGGGTTTAGGGTTTAGGGTTTAGGGTTTAGGGTTTAGGGTTTAGGGTTTAGGGTTTAGGGTTTAGGGTTTAGGGTTTAGGGTTTGGGGTTTAGGGTTTAGGGTTTAGGGTTTAGGGTTTGGGGTTTGGGGTTTAGGGTTTTGGGTTTAGGGTTTAGGGTTTAGGGTTTAGGGTTTAGGGTTTAGGGTTTAGGGTTTAGGGTTTAGGGTTTAGGGTTAGGGTTTAGGGTTTAGGGTTTAGGGTTTAGGGTTTAGGGTTTAGGGTTTAGGGTTTAGGGTTTAGGGTTTAGGGTTTAGGGTTTAGGGTTTAGGGTTTAGGGTTTAGGGTTTAGGGTTTAGGGTTTGGGGTTTAGGGTTTAGGGTTTAGGGTTTAGGGTTTAGGGTTTAGGGTTTAGGGTTTAGGGTTTAGGGTTTAGGGTTTAGGGTTTAGGGTTTAGGGTTTAGGGTTTAGGGTTTAGGGTTTAGGGTTTAGGGTTTAGGGTTTAGGGTTTAGGGTTTGGGGTTTGGGGTTTAGGGTTTAGGGTTTAGGGTTTAGGGTTTAGGGTTTAGGGTTTAGGGTTTAGGGTTTAGGGTTTAGGGTTTTAGGGTTTTAGGGTTTAGGGTTTAGGGTTTAGGGTTTAGGGTTTAGGGTTTAGGGTTTAGGGTTTAGGGTTTAGGGTTTGGGGTTTAGGGTTTAGGGTTTAGGGTTTAGGGTTTAGGGTTTGGGGTTTAGGGTTTAGGGTTTAGGGTTTAGGGTTTAGGGTTTGGGGTTTAGGGTTTAGGGTTTAGGGTTTAGGGTTTAGGGTTTAGGGTTTAGGGTTTAGGGTTTAGGGTTTAGGGTTTAGGGTTTAGGGTTTGGGGTTTAGGGTTTAGGGTTTGGGGTTTAGGGTTTAGGGTTTAGGGTTTGGGGTTTAGGGTTTGGGGTTTAGGGTTTAGGGTTTAGGGTTTAGGGTTTAGGGTTTAGGGTTTAGGGTTTAGGGTTTAGGGTTTAGGGTTTAGGGTTTAGGGTTTGGGGTTTAGGGTTTGGGGTTTAGGGTTTAGGGTTTAGGGTTTAGGGTTTAGGGTTTAGGGTTTAGGGTTTGGGGTTTAGGGTTTAGGGTTTAGGGTTTGGGGTTTAGGGTTTAGGGTTTAGGGTTTAGGGTTTAGGGTTTAGGGTTTAGGGTTTAGGGTTTAGGGTTTAGGGTTTGGGGTTTAGGGTTTAGGGTTTAGGGTTTAGGGTTTAGGGTTTAGGGTTTGGGGTTTAGGGTTTAGGGTTTAGGGTTTAGGGTTTAGGGTTTAGGGTTTAGGGTTTGGGGTTTAGGGTTTAGGGTTTAGGGTTTAGGGTTTAGGGTTTAGGGGTTTAGGGTTTAGGGTTTAGGGTTTGGGGTTTAGGGTTTGGGGTTTAGGGTTTAGGGTTTAGGGTTTTAGGGTTTAGGGTTTTAGGGTTTAGGGTTTAGGGTTTAGGGTTTAGGGTTTAGGGTTTAGGGTTTAGGGTTTAGGGTTTAGGGTTTAGGGTTTAGGGTTTAGGGTTTAGGGTTTAGGGTTTAGGGTTTAGGGTTTAGGGTTTAGGGTTTAGGGTTTAGGGTTTAGGGTTTAGGGTTTAGGGTTTGGGGTTTAGGGTTTAGGGTTTAGGGTTTAGGGTTTAGGGTTTAGGGTTTAGGGTTTAGGGTTTAGGGTTTAGGGTTTAGGGTTTAGGGTTTAGGGTTTAGGGTTTAGGGTTTAGGGTTTAGGGTTTAGGGTTTAGGGTTTAGGGTTTAGGGTTTGGGGTTTAGGGGTTTAGGGTTTAGGGTTTAGGGTTTAGGGTTTAGGGTTTGGGGTTTAGGGTTTAGGGTTTAGGGTTTAGGGTTTAGGGTTTTAGGGTTTAGGGTTTAGGGTTTAGGGTTTAGGGTTTAGGGTTTAGGGTTTAGGGTTTAGGGTTTAGGGTTTAGGGTTTAGGGTTTAGGGTTTAGGGTTTAGGGTTTAGGGTTTAGGGTTTAGGGTTTAGGGTTTAGGGTTTAGGGTTTAGGGTTTGGGGTTTAGGGTTTAGGGTTTAGGGTTTAGGGTTTAGGGTTTAGGGTTTAGGGTTTAGGGTTTAGGGTTTGGGGTTTAGGGTTTAGGGTTTAGGGTTTAGGGTTTAGGGTTTAGGGTTTGGGGTTTGGGGTTTGGGGTTTAGGGTTTAGGGTTTGGGGTTTAGGGTTTAGGGTTTAGGGTTTAGGGTTTGGGGTTTAGGGTTTAGGGTTTAGGGTTTGGGGTTTAGGGTTTAGGGTTTAGGGTTTAGGGTTTAGGGTTTGGGGTTTAGGGTTTAGGGTTTAGGGTTTGGGGTTTGGGGTTTAGGGTTTAGGGTTTAGGGTTTAGGGTTTAGGGTTTAGGGTTTAGGGTTTAGGGTTTGGGGTTTAGGGTTTGGGGTTTAGGGTTTAGGGTTTAGGGTTTAGGGTTTGGGGTTTAGGGTTTAGGGTTTGGGGTTTAGGGTTTAGGGTTTAGGGTTTGGGGTTTAGGGTTTGGGGTTTGGGGTTTGGGGTTTGGGGTTTGGGGTTTAGGGTTTAGGGTTTGGGGTTTAGGGTTTAGGGTTTGGGGTTTAGGGTTTAGGGTTTAGGGTTTAGGGTTTAGGGTTTAGGGTTTAGGGTTTAGGGTTTAGGGTTTAGGGTTTAGGGTTTAGGGTTTGGGGTTTAGGGTTTAGGGTTTTAGGGTTTGGGGTTTAGGGTTTGGGGTTTAGGGTTTAGGGTTTAGGGTTTAGGGTTTAGGGTTTAGGGTTTAGGGTTTAGGGTTTAGGGTTTGGGGTTTAGGGTTTAGGGTTTGGGGTTTGGGGTTTAGGGTTTAGGGTTTGGGGTTTAGGGTTTAGGGTTTGGGGTTTAGGGTTTGGGGTTTAGGGTTTGGGGTTTGGGGTTTAGGGTTTAGGGTTTAGGGTTTAGGGTTTGGGGTTTAGGGTTTAGGGTTTAGGGTTTAGGGTTTGGGGTTTAGGGTTTGGGGTTTAGGGTTTAGGGTTTAGGGTTTAGGGTTTAGGGTTTAGGGTTTAGGGTTTAGGGTTTTTGGGGTTTGGGGTTTGGGGTTTAGGGTTTGGGGTTTGGGGTTTAGGGTTTAGGGTTTAGGGTTTAGGGTTTAGGGTTTAGGGTTTAGGGTTTGGGGTTTAGGGTTTGGGGTTTAGGGTTTAGGGTTTAGGGTTTAGGGTTTGGGGTTTAGGGTTTAGGGTTTAGGGTTTGGGGTTTGGGGTTTAGGGTTTGGGGTTTGGGGTTTAGGGTTTGGGGTTTGGGGTTTAGGGTTTAGGGTTTGGGGTTTAGGGTTTGGGGTTTGGGGTTTGGGGTTTAGGGTTTAGGGTTTAGGGTTTAGGGTTTAGGGTTTGGGGTTTGGGGTTTAGGGTTTAGGGTTTGGGGTTTGGGGTTTGGGGTTTAGGGTTTGGGGTTTGGGGTTTAGGGTTTGGGGTTTGGGGTTTAGGGTTTAGGGTTTGGGGTTTAGGGTTTGGGGTTTGGGGTTTAGGGTTTAGGGTTTAGGGTTTAGGGTTTAGGGTTTAGGGTTTAGGGTTTAGGGTTTGGGGTTTGGGGTTTGGGGTTTGGGGTTTGGGGTTTGGGGTTTAGGGTTTGGGGTTTGGGGTTTGGGGTTTAGGGTTTGGGGTTTGGGGTTTAGGGTTTAGGGTTTGGGGTTTAGGGTTTAGGGTTTAGGGTTTGGGGTTTGGGGTTTGGGGTTTGGGGTTTGGGGTTTAGGGTTTGGGGTTTAGGGTTTGGGGTTTAGGGTTTGGGGTTTGGGGTTTGGGGTTTGGGGTTTAGGGTTTAGGGTTTGGGGTTTAGGGTTTGGGGTTTAGGGTTTGGGGTTTAGGGTTTAGGGTTTAGGGTTTAGGGTTTAGGGTTTAGGGTTTAGGGTTTAGGGTTTGGGGTTTAGGGTTTGGGGTTTGGGGTTTAGGGTTTGGGGTTTAGGGTTTAGGGTTTAGGGTTTGGGGTTTAGGGTTTAGGGTTTGGGGTTTAGGGTTTAGGGTTTAGGGTTTAGGGTTTGGGGTTTAGGGTTTAGGGTTTAGGGTTTAGGGTTTAGGGTTTAGGGTTTAGGGTTTAGGGTTTAGGGTTTAGGGTTTAGGGTTTAGGGTTTAGGGTTTAGGGTTTAGGGTTTAGGGTTTAGGGTTTAGGGTTTAGGGTTTAGGGTTTAGGGTTTAGGGTTTAGGGTTTAGGGTTTAGGGTTTGGGGTTTAGGGTTTAGGGTTTAGGGTTTAGGGTTTAGGGTTTAGGGTTTAGGGTTTAGGGTTTAGGGTTTAGGGTTTAGGGTTTAGGGTTTAGGGTTTAGGGTTTAGGGTTTAGGGTTTAGGGTTTAGGGTTTAGGGTTTAGGGTTTAGGGTTTAGGGTTTAGGGTTTAGGGTTTGGGGTTTAGGGTTTAGGGTTTAGGGTTTAGGGTTTAGGGTTTAGGGTTTAGGGTTTGGGGTTTAGGGTTTAGGGTTTAGGGTTTAGGGTTTAGGGTTTAGGGTTTAGGGTTTAGGGTTTAGGGTTTAGGGTTTAGGGTTTAGGGTTTAGGGTTTAGGGTTTGGGGTTTAGGGTTTGGGGTTTGGGGTTTAGGGTTTGGGGTTTAGGGTTTAGGGTTTAGGGTTTGGGGTTTAGGGTTTAGGGTTTAGGGTTTGGGGTTTAGGGTTTAGGGTTTAGGGTTTAGGGTTTAGGGTTTGGGGTTTAGGGTTTAGGGTTTAGGGTTTGGGGTTTGGGGTTTAGGGTTTAGGGTTTAGGGTTTAGGGTTTAGGGTTTAGGGTTTAGGGTTTAGGGTTTAGGGTTTAGGGTTTGGGGTTTAGGGTTTAGGGTTTGGGGTTTAGGGTTTAGGGTTTAGGGTTTAGGGTTTAGGGTTTGGGGTTTGGGGTTTAGGGTTTAGGGTTTAGGGTTTGGGGTTTAGGGTTTGGGGTTTAGGGTTTAGGGTTTAGGGTTTAGGGTTTAGGGTTTAGGGTTTAGGGTTTGGGGTTTAGGGTTTAGGGTTTGGGGTTTAGGGTTTAGGGTTTAGGGTTTAGGGTTTAGGGTTTAGGGTTTAGGGTTTAGGGTTTAGGGTTTAGGGTTTAGGGTTTAGGGTTTAGGGTTTGGGGTTTAGGGTTTAGGGTTTAGGGTTTTAGGGTTTAGGGTTTGGGGTTTAGGGTTTAGGGTTTAGGGTTTAGGGTTTAGGGTTTGGGGTTTAGGGTTTAGGGTTTAGGGTTTAGGGTTTAGGGTTTAGGGTTTAGGGTTTAGGGTTTAGGGTTTAGGGTTTGGGGTTTAGGGTTTAGGGTTTAGGGTTTAGGGTTTAGGGTTTAGGGTTTAGGGTTTAGGGTTTAGGGTTTAGGGTTTAGGGTTTAGGGTTTAGGGTTTAGGGTTTAGGGTTTAGGGTTTAGGGTTTAGGGTTTAGGGTTTAGGGTTTAGGGTTTAGGGTTTAGGGTTTAGGGTTTAGGGTTTAGGGTTTAGGGTTTAGGGTTTAGGGTTTAGGGTTTAGGGTTTAGGGTTTAGGGTTTAGGGTTTAGGGTTTAGGGTTTAGGGTTTAGGGTTTAGGGTTTAGGGTTTAGGGTTTAGGGTTTAGGGTTTAGGGTTTAGGGTTTAGGGTTTAGGGTTTAGGGTTTAGGGTTTAGGGTTTAGGGTTTAGGGTTTAGGGTTTAGGGTTTGGGGTTTAGGGTTTAGGGTTTAGGGTTTGGGGTTTAGGGTTTAGGGTTTAGGGTTTAGGGTTTAGGGTTTAGGGTTTAGGGTTTAGGGTTTAGGGTTTAGGGTTTAGGGTTTAGGGTTTAGGGTTTAGGGTTTAGGGTTTAGGGTTTAGGGTTTAGGGTTTAGGGTTTAGGGTTTAGGGTTTAGGGTTTAGGGTTTAGGGTTTAGGGTTTAGGGTTTAGGGTTTAGGGTTTAGGGTTTAGGGTTTAGGGTTTAGGGTTTAGGGTTTAGGGTTTAGGGTTTAGGGTTTAGGGTTTGGGGTTTAGGGTTTAGGGTTTAGGGTTTAGGGTTTGGGGTTTAGGGTTTAGGGTTTAGGGTTTA